>PNEQ01008117.1:0-14889 GCA_003012365.1 Medauroidea extradentata
AAAAAAAAAAAAAAAAAAAAAAAAAAAAATAGCGTCCTTCATTTTTGCCTATTTTCACGACGAAAAACGTAGTACTTTAGGTAATGAAATCTAAAAAACTGTTCAGTATAATTCTACAAAAATATCAGCTACAAATTATAACATATAAGTGTCAAAACTCTGCAGCGAAATTTTGATATGAGTATTGGGTAGCAATTAAAAAATATTTTCGAATTCACTGAAAAACTCCGTAACAAGTCCTTAATTGCCTTGAAAGCATACATACAGCTGTGTTTCATTGTTATCTAGCGTTGTGTTGTTGGCGTCACACAAACGCACACACATATATTTATTTATACAGCGTTTCCAAACTTTCAGGAGAGAAAGAGTACACTCAGATTATGGGAAATTACATAGCATTACATGTTTGGAAACACTTTCCTGATGTGTTGTTGACGTCACAAAACACAAGAAAGAAAGGACATGAACAAGGGTGGAAAACTTGTTTATTAATTCTAATTCAGCAAAAAAAATAAGAATAAAAGAACATACATAAAGACATTGATCGTCACCACCAGCCAAAGAATTCCCAGCAATTTCGCCCTTTTTCCCTTTGTGTTAATTCACTCCGATAAACCGTTTTCGAGAAAATGCGAATCAAAATACAATGGTGCAGTGTAATCCCGCGAAGGTAGGCAATACACCGGCTTCCTGTTCCATGCTAATTGCAGCATTGAATGGTTAAATTGAGTACAGTAGCGAAATTTGGGTGACGTTATGACAACTATCACGTGTTGTATGAATGATGATGTAGGGTGCCAAGTGATTTCATTTAATTTTTACGCGAAACTGTTGAAAATATTCTTAACCCGTCAACAAAAAACAACACACGCTTGAAGTAATAACGTTTAAACATGCAGAATTCTTAATAGAATCATGATTTTGGGGCACCACAATGAAGAGAAAAACAACATTCGTTTCTACCAACGTTTCAAAAATTTATCACTCGAATTCATAAGAACAAAAACACGCAAATAGCCTTAGTAAGCCGAAATTATAAGGTATTTGATACTACCTAGAAATAGAAATGTATATTCATGACTCAAAGTGTCGTGGAAAAATTAGTACTAGAATAAATACTGCACGCCAAATAATACGCCACGTGTAGCAAAGTCGGCCTAATTATCCACCGGTTTTCGCAGCTCATGCGTGGTAAAATACATTCGTTACAATAGCAATTTCTTGAGAACTGACGATGTTGAAATTAGGTGGAAATGGAGCAATGGCGGAATGCAACAGGAAGGAAATGAATCTTTACGAAACAAGCTGGCTAACAGTAACTACCGACACCAATCAGTGCCTTCAGGTTCGGTTTACGTCACCATATTGTATTTTATTATCATTCGCTTTTTTGGAATTCTAAGAAGAAAAATGTTAAATATGTGATTATACCTCAAATTCTATTCACATTTCGTTACAGTACAGACCTAGCGATTTAGCTGTTAACATATAATTACGCCGCAATGTGTACGGCAAATTTTTTTGTATTTATAATTTGCCCGACAAATTGCGAATTAGCTATTCATTACTAGCTCGATTACCATGATTGTATTGTAGCTCAAGGAAATAGAATATGCGGTATAGTCGTAGATTTAACATTTTTCTTCTCAGAATTAAAAAAAAAGAACGAAAAATAATAAAATTCAATGATGCGACTGAAACCGAGCGTTAATAATGGTTAGATTAAGAGAGATCATGTGTACAGAACACGGAACAGAGAGCAAAGAGAAGCAACACATTTGCTCGCACTACATACCTGTTTATTAGCTTCAATACGTATAAACAATAGGTGATCTAATTGCAATCCCACAACTTCAACACACAGCTGGTAACGGCGGATCAGGTTGGCCCGGACTCTTGTATAAATGTTTAATACGACACGTACACAATCAAATGCTGCTATCACAAGTGCCACGAGATCTTCCTGGCTAGTCGTAGGCGTCTCGTATATCACGGTGTTTAAAAGACCTCATAAAAAATGTAATGGGGCCAGGTCTGGAGATCGAGCCGGCCAATGAATGGACCCTCCTCTGCCTATCCAGCAACCTGCAAACGTGGTGTTAAGATGGCGGCGTACGGCAGCAGAAAAAATGTGGTGGTGCTCCATTGTGCTGAAACCACGCGGTGCGGCGCATTTCCAATTGTTTTTCCTCCAGCAATTACGGCAATACATCCTGCAGGAACGTTATGTAATGGACTCCGCTGAGGCGGTCAGATAACAAATAATTAGAGGTACGTCAATATTGCAAATACATTGCAGGTCAGGTTGAAAGACAAATTTATATACTTCATAATTACGTGTGTGATTAGCTGGTGGCTGTCACGAAACGCATTTGACTACTGCAAGCCAGTAGTAATTAAGGAAATGATTCATATACCTATCGCTTGTAATGTTGTAAGCCAATGAATAATCGACTGTATCCAGAGCGTGTACAGGACTGAGCAATATAGGCTACTGCCAGATGAATCCGCGAAATTGACGTACCTCTACAAATAAGGTCCAAACAAATTATTGTTGATAATGCCATCCCACATGTTGACACTGTAGTGCACTTGGTTTCCCATAGGGTGTATGTGGTGGGGATTGTGGTGCGCCCAGATATGGCTGCTTCTCTCGCAACTGTACTCAATTTAACCAGTCAATGCTGCAATTAGCAAGACTCAGCAAGCCATTGCATTGCCTACCTCTGAGGGGTTACACTGCGCCTTCGAAGTTTGATTGACATTTTCTCGAAAACAGTTTATCGGAGTTAATTAACACAAGGGTTACTTTCCCCTTCATTTTGCGTGATAAACAACGATAAGCGTAAAATATTTTATTACTGCTTAGTACTCAAAATCTACTTACACAAATATGTTGAGTAACTCCTACATAAGCAGTGAAGGGGAACGTTGCGTCAACCACATTTTCACATATTTAATTTTCTTCGATTCTTAGAGCTTTGTGCCAATTTTGGTGGCTCCAACTTTTATACTGTCTAGTATTAAAAACATTAATTTCAAAATTTCGTTTTCATGTCGTGTCCTTAATATTCACCACACAATAGCGTCGTTCAATGTAACCCCACTTTATTTTACATTAACAATTCCGTCCCGGAGTTTGGCACATGAATTCTGGTCCACACTGATTCCGATTTTGAATAGTTGAAACATAACACAACTTATGTAATAGGTTTCATCATATTGTAATCTAATAATTTGTCAATAAACAATGTATTTTTGTGGTGAATGAAATGTTTATTTGCAGATAGTATTACTTTCATAATTTAAAACTGATATAAATGGCCTGTTATGGTGTTTTGATAAATCCTGGTTAAGGCATTCTTGTCTATTCCATTCTAACCTAACATAACCTAACTTAACCTAACCTAACCTAACTTAACCTTACCTAACCTAATTGACCCTAATATATATATATCAAAATAAGGTTGATGCACCATTACACGTCTGCTATTTGCTGGATGAACCCAAAAACACTGAGAGTTAAAAACATTGTCACTGACCACGATGTAGAGCTGCTGATGTGCACACAAGACATTACAACAATTATTTTCGCCAAATAACAGTGGCTCTGTGCGTAATATACTGGACACTAGTGTTTGTAGGTCATTGAACTCCCTAAGATATTCCTGTCCTTTGTGACAAGGCGTTAATTTCTTCAACAAGTACCATCATGATAACATTGACTTCCCATGTGCCTGAAATTCTGCCGAATTTGCCATTAAGGGGGTGGTTCACCTCAGTTTTCAACGTCTTTTATTATTTTTATAGTTGTACCAAATATTTGTTTTCTTATTTTAGTTATAAATTGAGACTAAATTTTCCTCTTAGGAAATTTTTATATCTCTTACAGTTTTTGTGTAATGAGTCGTAAACGTCAAAATTTTCACTTTACGGTTTTATGCACGCCACTAAAACCAACTGACATACCAAACCGAAAAAATTCATAGTGTATAACAATGTTACAGACTGTGATATGACACATATTAAAACAAATATATTCATAGTTTTGTATTTTTTAAAAATAGTTGAAATTTTTAGTTTTTAATTTAAAAATTCAGCATTTTTTATTAAATACAAAAATATTTATTTTACTTTTGGTTATATGTATGTCAAATCATACATTGTGAATTTTTTCGGTTTGGTATCTCAGTTGATTTTAGTGGTGTGCATAAAACCATAAAGTGCCAATTTTGACGTTTACGACTCATTACGCAAAATCTATAAGAGGTACAGAAATTTCCTAAGAAGAAGATTTAATCACAATTTATGTATAAAGTAAGAAAACAAATATCTGGTACAAATATAAAAATGAAGACGTTGAAAACTGACGTGAACCGCGCCCTTAACAACCTCACACAAAAACTATTATTAGAGATAAAACAATTTCCTAACAGGAAGATTTAGTCACAATTTATGTCTAAAATAAGAAAACAATTATTTGGTACAAATATAAAAATAAAAAGACGTTGAAAACTGAGGTGCATCACGCCCTTAACAACCTGTTGTAACATGTAAACGTAATGTACAAACTCAGTTGCATCATTGAGCTGAATGCAAATGCCACTCTGCGTTTGATATTTTTTTATTTTGATATTTGTTAAGCATTTCAACGAATTATTCTAATGTTTATGCTTTTTGATGTTGTGACATATTCTGAAACTTTTCATAAGACTTACCCTGCAATAACGAGATTGGATGTGGCAGCATACACTGAAACATAAACACATGTCCTCTTTTCTTAAGGATTACCAGGATAAGGAATAAATGCATGCATTTCTTTATACATCACCGTCATTTGAAATGGGACATGTTTTGTCTTGCCCCAGGCGAAGTCGTTAATATTAAAGGCGATCTGTTTGGAAACACACCATTCCATTGCGACATATATTGGAATTCTTCCTTCTACAAGTGTTTAGATTTACCGTGTTCTTCAGCGTTGTTTTCCTCTTGAAATTAAATTACGACCTACTGAATGTCTCCCGAGTGAGTAAAACTACCGTCTTCCTCTGGAAGCTGAGATTACTGCTCGAGTAATTTGCAACAAAAACTGTGCTGAACACAATGCTAATTTATTCGAAGGAAAAACATGTTAGAATGCTGTTTTCATCGTTGATGATACATTACAAAACTGGCCAAACAAAGCAAATTTTAGCAAAAAAAAAAAAAAAAAGATTGTCTTTTGTAGGTTCACGAGTTGTGAAACTTTGCTAATGTTTATAAGATATATGCAGCTGTCCAAACAATAAAATAATTTATGAAATATTAAATTTTTACGTATTTTTATTAGTTTATGAACTGGCTAAAACATAATAAAACTGTACGGGAGATTGCATTTCCAAAACCATACGTGAGAAACTAAAGGAATATAAATTTTTTTCTAATTAATCATTCGAAAAAAACAAACAATAACTAACATGTTATTTATCAGTTCAAAATAAAATTTATGTCATACAAATTTAGTGAGACAATCCTCATGGAACATGTTTTGACAGTTCTCCTCTATTTCAGAATCAAATTATTAAATAAAATGTTATGTTAACCCTTTAGACTTGAATTACTTCTGTTTCTGTACTTACGTCATTGTTATTGTTTCTCAAATCTCAGAACCAATTATTTTAGAACGTGATGTGTACTTAATATAGTTTGGTTGTGTACGACAAGCAACGAAAACGAAACAAAAATTGTCAAACAAATATATTATTTACTATACTTTGGCTGTTTTTTGCATTGTTCGGCCATTGCGATAATTTTGCTGCAACATATAGTCTAGATTGAACGAAGCGACCCTTGAAGTTAAAATATCGGTAAATTCAAGGTACATGCAAAATTTTAATACACGTACGTATATCTCATTGTAAACACTTTCCAGTTTTTAAATAACGTTGTGCCGATGATGACCAATACCAATACGTTGTACTGAATGTAGAACTTTGTATCAACTGCTGCCAGATTCCACACTTGTACAGTATCGATTATTATTTATTTGTTTCGGAACATATCATACAAGAATCAATATAATCCGGACAATATATTAAGGCCGACGCCTACCTGTAATCGAAGTCTCAGAAGTGACGGAGCTATAAGGGCGACATTGAAGCGAGCATCAAATGTCGCATCGTAAATAAAACCCAAGCTCTGAACTAGCGTGTCCGTGGAATCATTTTTACTATGGGATTCTAAGCGGCGAGTATTTATGATCTTTGAAAGTCGTCGTAACACTGTCTGTCTGGAAAACTACTGTGTCTTGTTTCGTCTCTTCGTTGTGTCGTTTGTCTTTTCTGTATATGTCTGTTATCTGTTGCGTTTTGTCTCGTCTATTTGTTGTGTCATTTTGTTATTTTTCTGTTCGTGTATGATATTTGCAGTGTTTTTTGTTTCATCTTATCGTTGTGTCGCATGTTACTTGGTTTTTATTTTATTTGTTATTATTTTCATTTACTATCTGTTTTGTTCCTTGTTTCTATTTGACCCGATTCCATTTTGGAATTTCTTGTTGTGTATGTATCTTGCTGACTAAAGCATACTCTGCTTATATTATGGTTTTCTTTTATTTGTTTAGTTTTCTTTGACAGTAGTTCAATTTGCAATGGAGTACGTCCAAGAAACTGAATCCAGGCGAGTATATAATTTTATTTATGGAAAGTATGTACCAAGTTTAGTGCCCATTTCTGTCTAAGTTTCGCATACATCCCGTTAGCACATTTTGAAGTACGGCAGCCTGAAAATAGCGTTTTTATGTATGTTTGAGTGCTTAGAAACACTGTTTTTAATGAGCATGGTGTCTCAATAATGATATTCCGTACTTGTCTGAAGTGTGTTTTCTTTTCGTACATCAACACGGGTACATTTGGAGTTGTTTCGTAAAACAAGTATTTATTAACTCACTGCGACGCATTTGCAGTTTGTAGAAGGCGGTGTCCTTAAGGATGGGGGAGGTGCGATAAATAAGCTTGGTATTTAAATATGTAACATTTGTTGTTTTATTTTATTGCTCTTCTTTCTTGATACGTCTGTACTTCGCTATGAAATTAAACTGTATTTTCATTACACACACCTAGAGATGGTGAAATTTCGCGAATTCAATGGCCTGCATGTTAGAACCAAATATCCTATGCATACTCAAGCCCTGTCTATTCGTTCATTGTTCGTTGTTCCACTGAGTAGCAGCTAGTGGACAAATGGTCGGGACTTGAATATGCATTGGATATTTGATTCTAACATGTAGGTTATTGAATTCGCGAAATTTCACGGTCTCTCTCTCTCTCTCTCTCTCTCTCTCTCTCTCTCTATATATATATATATATATATATATATATATATATATATATATATATATATATATACACACACATACATATTAGTAGCTGCCCCGACAAACGTTTTGTCACATAAACAACTTATTGTAAGTGTGTAAGGATATGGTATATAAGTGGAAGAGGTCTAATAATAAAGAAATTAATAAATAGTAGAGCAGCGACACCTGGTGGAGATAGACTGGTATCAGCTCCTGGGGATAACTGATCAATTTTCACTCACACAGTTATCGACCGGGTTCTAAAATTATTACATTAAAAATATTTACTAAACAATAGCATTTAGGAGTATAAAAAATAGATAAAAACCTATTCGCAGACCTACCGAATGTATATACAAAATTTCATTGAAATCGGTTAAGCCGTTTCGGAGGAGTATGGAAACAAACATTGTGACACGAGACTTTTATATATTGCCTGCGTGTACTATAGAAAAGAGAGAAAAGAGTAACTAACTTTTAATCACGTATTAACTGATGGTGTTAATTTTATGTATATCTTTAAAACATAAAATACAAACAGCTTTATCCAGTCCACTTCGCTGAGCGTACTTTAATTGCAGAATATCTTTGTTTTTAATTCATATTTATTTCTCTAAAAGATAGCTGCCCGGATGCGGCTTTGCCCGCGTGAAATTATGTAATATAAACAGTAACTCTGGATAAAATATGTGACGAAGGCATTTAACGGCTAGCGTACTCAATAACAATGGACTATAAATTGTCTTAGCTCAGTGTAAAGAGCGCTCGCAATATATGCTCGTAGATTTCATAGTAATTCCCATCGCAAAGTCTTGCACGGGATACGAACCCGTAACCCCCCCCCCCACACCACAAATTTTAGACAATACCTGAGGTAATGTTAAAGGCATGTCGCGATAATTCTTTTGTATGTAGTGGCTACAGTCCAAAGAGGTTTTATTTATGAGTAGGTTGGCAAAAATAAACAACTGTTGAATTATTTCTACCTGATCATTCTCTTTTTTCGGGAGACTGTAACAATTTACTGTTTTTCACCTCCTTAATTTTCGAATTTCATAAAATTCTGAACATGATTTGTAGATACTTACATAAGCTTCATTCTTATCAAAAAATCAACTCGATATCTCAACGGATATAAGCGATACAGATAATTATTTGAAAACACATTAATTTTTTTAACAGCTTTCAAGGACGAATTTCGAAAAGTCCTGATATAACGTTTATTATACTTATGTAAGATTTATTTTAAAGCAAAAACCATTTCAATATTTCCACTGGTTCAGGAGATAAGTGGGAGTAATTAAAAACGTGTTTAATTTTTTGAAGAACTTTCAAGGACTGATTTCGAATAATTCAAAAAATTATTTTTAGAAAATTTGTTAAGCATAATTTTAAAGATAAAATCACCTCACTCTCTGAAATGGTTTAGGAGAAATCACGGATTAATGAAAAACACATTTTAAGGCTTTACATCCCCTTCATTTTTAAATTTCGCAAAATCGAGTAATTCACAAATATACATTTGTTTGGGTAATATTTTGAAGTTAAAAAAATTATGATAGCTTTCCCGGTTAACAGATATCAGGATTCTTTGAAAACACATTTCACCCCTTTTTACCCCCTTAGTTGCTGAATTTTGATAAATCCTTTCTTAGTGGGTGCCTACGGGGCAAGTAGAAGTTTTCCTCAAAATTTCATGGTTATAGCCCCTGCGGTTTGGACTGTGCGTTGATGAGTGAGTGAGTGTGTCAGTCAGGACATTTCATTTTATATATATTAATATATATGTATATATATACACATTATATATATATATATATTAATTAGTGTTTCTAGACACGACTGTATTCATTTCGGGAGTTACGTGTATGTATTTATAGAAAAATATAACGCTGGTTTTTTTCTGTTTTGTGGGTTTTTCTGCAGCACGAAAACTTTCGTTTGCAGTAGCGTAGATCCACAAGAAACGGTAAAGCTTGTAATACAACCTAGTTAAAGTACAGAATCTACTGGAAACATATTTCTTCGTAAACCTTAATTAAAATGTTTGAGTTTTTACAAATTTACACTGGCCTTTCATAAGTGTAACTATAATACTCTCAAACTGTGGCGTTATATATATATATATATATATATATATATATATATATATATATATATATGTGTGTGTGTGTGTGTGTGTGTGTGTGTGTGTTTGGCACGCGTCATAATATTTTTCAAACTTCATTCCTGTAGATTAATGATAACGTTAGTTATGCATACATATTTTTTGCTTCGGTAGTATGTCGCATTGGGTTGGGCAACCGCAGGAAGAATAACACCCTGTGTCTATTTTTTTACGTTGTTGCCAGGCTTTACGGATCGAAGACATAACTGAATATGCGTTGAACGGGATACTCACATTTTCTCTCGTATGTAATGACGCGCGTATTATTTTAGCTAAGGAGGTAGCTATAGCTTACAGGCAGAGGTTATCTTAAAGCCCTTCCTTTAGTAAATATATTTTTCACGCTAATTCTGCCTGCGCACACTGTTATATTTGTAAATATTTCACTAAGGCCTTAAATCAAATGCGACATGTACTTTGAAACATACGTGCGATATTAAAAAAAAATGAAGCTTTTACTTGTTATTTTAGCAAACAGGATTCGGTAATTTGTAAGGTTGTCCAGCTTTCGAAATTTTTCCGTAACTTATTTGCAGACGCATATGAGCATTTAGAATGATTTTTAACCCACAACCACAAAGGTCAGGTGATATATTTTCACGGCAATGTCTGGCTGTTGGTGTCTTCTTAGTTTCCAAATGATGGGCCGACGACAGTGCTATTTTATATAACAACAGATACTTCAGCACTTTTTAAACTGTTTCAAATAAACATTACTTTATTTTTATATTTACAATCATTGTAGTAACATTGAAGTTTAAAAGGCTATATATAACATTTAAGCTAACATAAAAAAATCCTCGACCCATAAAACGAATACATAAAAAGTAAAAGATAATATATGGTTTCAAAGTATTTTTGACCCTTTAATGCAACAGAAAAAGGGGAGGGGATGGCTCGCTAAGTAAACAAACCAGGTAGTTAGCAACTAACGAAACTGAAACTTTTATATAACATCACAAGACCAAACCAACAAAATCCAAAATCCAAAAAAATAATTTAAATACAACTTAAAATTTGGTCTTATCTTGCACGTAGAATTGTCACATATGTATGCATCGAAACCATTTAAGTTTTCTTGCAGTTACTTTTTGCAGTAAATTCATAAGCACCCTTAAGGATACCTGGACGAATGCTGAAACTGCATCAAATCGTTAAACTAATGCCGTGCTACTTGTTCAGAAGTGAAACTGATCACTGACTAGGACCGTGGCCATTTTATAAACTACCGAGGCTAGAGTGTTGGCTACGCAGTGCTGTGGAATTAGTATCTCCAGGTCGTTGATCAAGCGATATTTTCTGTCCTTATAAATAAGGAGGTAATTTGTAAGACTATCACGATACCCATTAATACGGTTAGAAGCTACTGGACGACTTATTGCTGGGAGGCTGGGTTGGCTTGTACCTGTCTCTTATTTAATTCGCTAAAATGCAAAACACGTGTGACAATCAGTAACATTTATGACCGTTGAGACCATGTTAGCACACAGCAAGGGGCGCCATTTCAGATTTTTCTTGGGAGGAGGGGAGGGCAAGATGTTTTTTTTTTTTGTGGCAGTGACCTTGTTGCATTTTTTATTAACTAAGCACATATAAACTAGAAACTTTAATAATAAAACTTCAGTTTTATGTCCTTAAGTTAGCATTATTTAAGTAAAAAATACTAAAATTTATTTTATACACTTAAAATTCTAAATCCAGGGGGGGCATATGCCCCCCCCCCTCTTGAACCCCCAAATGACGCCTCTGAGCAACATTATGACATTATGGTATGTGTCTAAGGACACCTCTTTTTCACGAGAAGAATTTTGCCACAGTTTGTGTCAGTGCCTCACGGGTACAACTTCAATTTTCCTTGGTGTTTGTTGGTAGTGAGTATGCGAACAGCCGTATCTCATTTGACAGAGCCAATTACAATAGCACTCCAGCAGCACCACACGTCTGTGATTTGCCGGTAGAATCCGTGCACTTAAGGCACCAATAAAAAGTAGGGTTAACACTTATTTTCGGGAAAAACAGGGGTCCCTATGTTTTACCTTACACACCGCATCACAAGACTGGGACAAAAATCAGAAAGGAATGTTCATGAATTAATTCTTGGGCGCTCATGGGTAGATTGTCTTAAATTTTAACTCTACTGTGTCTGAATGTACACTTTAGAGGTTGAATTAGTCAGTCTGTAGTCAGTTATATACTTGGTTTCTAAAGGTGGATAAATTATTTTATTCTTACGATTTATCATGACGTCTTTATTATAAACGGCCAACGCAAGCGATTTGTGTACGATAAAAATACTTAGAGAGAAACCAAACTGGTACAATACTGTAAGCTAACATGGAGGCCTACTACGAGACATGCATTAATTTTTACTAGAGTCACGATTTTATGACGAAAAGATTTTTGCAACATTTGGTTTCAAAGCGCCATGTGCATATCTGCAGCTCTACTACAACGTCTGCCATTGGATGATTTTACTCTCACTCGCCTTGGCAAATTACAGACGTACGGAGTCATAATAATCTTATTCCAATTGGTGCAGTCAAATGGGAAACATGTCTGAACATAGACACGCTGCCAATAACCATGAAGCACTGCTGCATCGATGCGCATAAGTAGAAATGATGGTTTATCGCGGGAAAACTTGACTGTTTGCTGGGTTTCAACACATGTTCATCTTACCAGAAGATTACTGGCTACTTGGAGCTGTTACACTATTTGACTGAGCCAATAAGAATCCCGATACTGTAATATTTGATGCCTATTACTGTCTGCAGAAATCTACGTTGTGTCAGACGTACATATATGTTACAGTTAACTACAGTGTTTTCAAAGGTATCTTGGCACAACATATTTTCGCTATATATACCATTATCTCTACGCACAAGGCATTGAACTAAACTAGTGCTATAATATTTCTGCGAAAGTTAGCGGCCCTTTTTTATACATACAGGCAGGAAAAATTCGCGGGTTCATTGACTTGTAGACTATCTTCCAAGAATATCTGTGTCCTCCAGTAGACAACAGCTGTTCATTGGTTGTTTACTGGCACTGTGATTCGTTGTCATCGACTCAGCGTTCTCCAGGATATGTCAAATAAGTTAATTGCCGATCGCAAAATCACAGGACATTTAGTAATACAGAAGAGAAATAGCAGGTAGGACAGCGAACTCAGTCACACATGTCAACCAAATGGCTTCCCTGGCCAGCAACATGGCGGAAACGCCAATCAGCTTAAGGGCATGGACCCGAGTTTCTTCGCATTTAATGTCAATTATTTGTTAATACATAAATGGGAGCCAATAACGTAAAATCGTTCGTAATTTCGTTATGACTTATTTAAAGTACATACTCTAATTAGCAACTATTTTGCAGTCGTCTGACTCGACAAAATTAGTTAATTAACGAAATTACCTTTTAATTGATAAATTAGCTAAATTCATCATACAGTTTGACTCGAAAAATTACATTACATAGTAAAACCAATATGCAAAAAAGTTACGAAGCAATTTTACGATATTGACTCTTGTATGGATTTAAAAAAAAAAAAATTATTCTCTCGAAAGCCGAGAAACTCGGGCCCAAGTCCTTAAGGTGGCTGCCCTACTAGCTGGCAGCCAGGCTAACAGGAAACCTGTAGTAACATGCAGGAACCAAACATACACGGGGCTGGTATCAACAACCTCGGACAGCCAATAAGCGGCCAAGTTCGCCCGTACAAATTATCCACCACGTCATTTCACATCAGTATTAGTATTTAGTCTGTATATGTTTATACATGTTTAGTTTATATATGTTTGAAACCTAGGCTGTTGCTGTAAGAAACATCGAATTTTAAAGGTATCTGTACTTACTCCACGTTATTATCTGGCAGGTTGGACTCAGTTACTGTGTGCTAGACCGTCTTCTGCTATTGGTGGACAACGCGTGATGCACGCCTGAAGGAATTATTCAAGAAATGATAAAAGTTGAACTGTATAACGACCACTAAGCTGTAATGCAAGCACTCAAATATACGAAGGTCTGTAGCCAATAACGCCAAGGAGCGTGTTCGGCTGAATGTAGGTCAGTAAATTCTAGACTGTCGCAAAATAATAACACAGAATTTGCGCACCTGTAACTAGCAACCGAAAATTTCGCGGAAATATTTTTGCCCCACAACGTTTCAATGCTTTACGAGCACATATGCAGTTTTGCTTCGGGTTTATTGGCTGTATGTGTTTGTGCACAGGCGTATTTCATTTTTCTGTACCAATCAGAACAAATTTAACAGCGACACCACATGTATGTAATTTGCGGGTGTAACCCCCAGATGTTGGTAAAACGTCCAATCACTGACCTCGAAGCACAGCTGCAGATGCGTGTATGTAAGACACTGAAACTAAGTGGTTTTCCCTGCCTGTAATTCATCAGTAGGGCCATGAACATTTCGCGGAAAAATTTTTGCCCCAGTTTTATTCACTGTCTTACATGCACATCTGCCATTCTTCTGTTACATAGTCAGTGATTGGTAGGGACCTTTCATTTTCGCGAAAATAATTTTCCCCCCACTTTGTTTCAGCCACTTACGTGCACATCTCTAGGTCTGCTTCATAAACAGTGATTGGTAGAGGCACGATTATTCCCCGTATTCATCTGGCAACAGCCTAGAATTCTCAGACCTATACACACATACACACACACACACACACACACACACACACACACTGGCCAAAGTCAAATATTTCATTGGCTTGTGACCGTGACACGTGTTACCACCACGACTTGTTTCCTTATTTATAACTGGCTTGCATCCGTCAAAGATAAGTTAAAACAGGTGTAGTCTAATCACAGAAGGAGTAGTGAAGTATACATTATTGGCGTTCAACCTGTCGTAGAATCAATACGCGAAATAATCGTGCCTCTAATGATTGGACGTGTTAGCTCTGGCGTGTCTTGGAGTTTCACTGGCAAATCACAGGCTTGTGAAGTTGTAGTAACCACGGAGTTAGGAGTATACAGGAGATGGTATGTTGGGACTTCCTTGAAGTCGACGTATATGTGCCAGTTTTTCGCGAACAATGCTTTATTGTAGCCCAACACACAGCATCGAGTTGATCGAGTTAGGTTTTCGTAAGCGCCTCGTATGGTATTGTTACAAGTTTGAGAGCACAAACTTTATAAGTGGGCAATTCCCATGAGTTCTTTGGGATAGAGGTCTAATAATTACAAATAAAAGAGTTAAATTAAGTACTGGATTTAATAGCTCACAAAGCTACGAAATACACAAAACAGTAATCAACTAGAACTCTCACAACACAATTAGTTATGCACACAATTACTCCTGTGTCACAGACACGTTAATTAACTTTGACAATTAAAGCACAAGAAAAGTCTACCATCAATTAAT
>PNEQ01008118.1:0-14890 GCA_003012365.1 Medauroidea extradentata
TAGGACCTACTGTTGTATCACTGACCTAGAGACTACAATGAGGCTTAACTACGGCTCAGGTGGCCCTTACTGACACGAGCACTCATGACGTGTCCTACCAGGCGGCTACCTTAGTCTCTGACTGGCCTAGGACCTACTGTTGTATCACTGACCTAGAGACTACAATGAGGCTTAACTACGGCTCAGGTGGCCCTTACTGACACGAGCACTCATGACGTGTCCTGCCAGGCGGTTACCTTAGTCTCTGACTGGCATAGGGCCTACTGTTGTATCACTGGCCTCTTGATCCGTGTTGTTTGTTCGCAGTCTTTCACAGCGCATAACAAATAATACATATATGCTGAACATGTAGCCATGAATAAACTGTTCACTATAAAGTCAATATAATTTTAATGTATTTCTTGTCAAGGAAACTAATAAATATTATATTTTTCTTTGACTTAAGATGAAAACCTTTAGTACCGTGTACATGTTTATAGTTAATACAATTTTGTATTCACAACTGACCGAAAAATAAAAATTACTTGAAGGCAAAGAAATAGCAAGGGCTTCAAAAGTGCTCAGTTTCTGTGAATAGTTTGTAAATGTGTTGTTGACTTGGAATAATATAGTGTACATTGTCCATCGTCGTATCATCAGGAACTGTTATATTAGTTACCATGGGAAGGGTTAGGTTTTATCCTGAAGTGTTTGAACAATAACTCGAGAAGAATTGTCAAGTATCTAATAAGTCACGAAGCCCTGGATTGTCTGCATGCTCAAAGACATAACTTGTTGATAGACGACATCTTGTCGTACGACCAAACAAACCTACCTAAACCAAGCAGGTTACTATATGTAGCTGCCACATTATTTTCTCCAGAAAACCAGATGAGGCTGTTAGGTTAGACCCAGTACTACAAAGACGTTATGTCCACGATGTTACTCAAAACCATTTTACTCCCAGTCCACTGCAAGAATCTTTAGAGCCACTGAATTCTGGTGAAATATATTTTACACCTGCTTATTGCAGTGCCTTATGAGCATACAAGTGGTGCAGCTTCGTGGTCCGTGATTGTTATAAATGGTATATCGCGAACATTTGTTGTGCTTACATAGCCTTGAAAACACTGTACTTTCATGTGACATGTGTGATTGGGTGATATACGTCTGACATAACGCAGCAGTCTACAGACCAATAACAGGCATCAAATATTACGATAGCGGGATTCTTATTGGCTCAGTCAAATTAGGTAAAAGATCTTCGTACAAGTGAAAGTAAGTTATCTTTTCATAAGTTGAACGCGCGTTGAAACCAAACAGTCAAGTTTTCCTTCGATAAACCGTCATCTCTAGTGATTGTATGTATTTAACTGTCGTCGTCTTGGGGCTCTGCCCTAAGATCACAGACTTGTACAGTCGCAGGAACCATATTCTGGTTGGCAGAGAGAAATGAGCGACGACTCTGCACACAGACACTTTGACAATAACCATGAAGCTGCACGGATATAGGCATAAGTGTGATCACCAGGAGCTGGTGCTGCAGCCTCTGGACAGCGGTATAGCTCCTGCAGGGTGATGGAGAGTGCTGTAAGCGGATCCATGCCGGCCCCGCCCACACGAGCCAGCCATGACCTCTCGCGTGCGATGTCGGCCGACCCAGTTCGGGAAGATTCGCCCTGCCCTGAGGGGCGCACGCTCTTGTAGTAGGCGACACACCCGTGTCGCCTGCTATTGCCCGTGCACCGGCACACGACACCCTTCACCAGCTGAGGTAGTGCCCGTGTGTCGTCAGGTGACACCTCTCGCCAGCTGAGGTAGCGCCCGTGTGTCGTCAGGTGACACTGCTACTACCTTACACAAGAGAAAAAAAGAAATTAACAATGAAATGCATATTTTTTTATTAATGGGCACATGGTTTTCATATTCTAACCCTGAGCTGTTTTTTTTTTTTGCTGTCAAAAGCTAACATAAATTTTTTAAGTCATCACGTAATACACTAACGTTTTAAACTATTATATATATATATATATATATATATATATATAACCTAATACATTTTATTTGCTGTGAAATACGAAGCAAATATAGAGAGAGCTGGTGGTTGTGTAGACCTATGTGCATTTATAGCTTATATTGTGCCTAGTATACCAGCAGATCAAACATCGTGCCTCGATACATGAAAATACAGCTCAGAATTTCGTAATTTATTTCTTCTCAAAATTCAATAATTTGTCTTTGAAGACTTGATGTTGCTGTACTACTGTCTTTGTACTAAGTATTTAGCCATGCAACAACTCGTAATTGTTTGTGGATTCATGAGACTGGCAGATGTTGATACGCAACACCTGGAAATACTGTGCAAGAATGAAGGAACGAATTCTCCAATAGCACGACATCAGCAGGAGACTGAAACATTCGCAAATTCACTTTAGAAGGTGATATATTTTCTACTCTTGTACACGCGAATTATTTTCGTGATTATATCGCTGTTAATAAAACCCATTTTTGAGAACTGTAAACAAATTTGAGACCTGCAAGAAGACATTCACTGACTCGTGCGTTAGTTTGCCAAATGTACAACTGGCCGCTCTCTGGAGCAGCAATCATCGCACAGGTAGCTGAGGAACAGATTGTACTTGTTACTGTGAAGTCCTGTCAGTAAGCCTTTAAATCTGTGAGATGTCTCTAGCAGCGAACCACGGGGCGCGCTCTACCGCAGTTTTCATCACCTTTTTTATTTTTTATTTGTGCCAGATATTTATTTTTTCTTATTTTAGACACAAAATGTGACCAAATTTGGCTCTTATGAAATTTTTTATCTCTCATAGTTTTCGCGTAATGGCTTTTTAAAGTCATATTTTGCATGTTTCCGTTTTAACGACTACACTAAAACCAACTGATACACGAAACTAAAAAAAATCACAGTGGATAGAGACATTGCAGGCTACAATGACATGCTCATGAAATTAAATAATAAAAATTATTTGAATTTTTAAAAAAATTTTGAAACTGAAAATAAAATTTAAAAAATTCAATAATTTTTTTTAAATACAAATAATTTGTATTATTTAATTTTATGAGAATGTCATTGTAGCCTGCAATGTCTTTAAATACTGTGATTTTTTTGAGTTTGGTATATCAGTTGGTTTTAGTGTAGTCGTTAAAACGGAAACATGCAAAATATGACTTTAACAAGCCATTACGCGAAAACTATGACAGATAAAAAAATTTAATAAGAGCCAAATTTAGTCACATTCTGTGTCTTAAATAAGAAAAATAAATATCTGGTAGAAATACAAAATAAAATAATGATGAGGAAAATTGCGGTAGAGCGCGCTCTTACCGGTAGTTCCCAGCAGGCACGTCAATGTACAGTCGGATCTTAGTACATACATCTGTTCAGTCTGTATTACAAACGACCTTCGTCAGCCATCCACGCCACTGGTCAGTTTCCACTTTCCATGAATACTGTAATAGCAATAATAATAATTTTGAGTTACCCAAAGGCCACACGTTGGACTCGCATTCGAGAGGACACGGGTTCGACCCACGTATTCCGGTCATCCTGAGATCTGTTTTAAGGTTTCCCAAAGTTGCTCCAGGCGAAGGTAGATGGTTCGTTAACAAGGGCCATGGCCGATTCCTCTGCCAGCTCCTGTCACTGTACCAAGTTGTGTGTCGCCGTCACTATAATGACCTCGCTGTCGACATCTTCTTCAGTCAGATGAGGACAAGAAGTTCTCTGGTGACAGACAACACACATACAAGACTCGCTAAGGTAAGATAAGTGGTCATTACGTCTCGTCTACACTACACTAGATAAGGCGACATACAACTTGGTACAATGACAGCAGCTGGGAGAGGAATCAGCCATGGCCTTTGTTTAGTAACCATCTCAGTATTTATCTGAAGTGATCTCGGGACAAGACGCGTGTAACTCGCAGCTGGTGCCATCGTCCGCGCAACATCAGAACAAGTGAATGTCACGTGGTGGTTTTAATTTAGTGCAAGCATGATCGCATCACAGTTGAAGAAAATTATTACGTGACAGCTAAGTAAATATCTAGTGAAGATATTTGTCTGGAGTGTGTTCTTGTACGGATGTGAGACTTGGACAATCGGAACTGTGGCTAGGAAGTTGTTTGAAGCAGTAAGTGTCGTGTTACCGGCTAATATAATGTATATTCTGTGAATACGGCGCGGCGGGACAAACAATGGCGTACTCCAGATAGCTGGGGGAGACAATGTGCGCTGAAGAATAGGAGGAACACCAGGCTAGGACACATCACACTAGGGGAGGGATTTGTTAGCTATATGCTCAATATACTCGAGGACGAAGCAGATTGCTGCATGATTGAATGCCGAAATTTTGAAGGAACAAATATCATACATCGCAGAACCAAAAATGTTATATAAAGATGGGTCTGACAATGCACCGTTTCTGCGCTACAGTTACAGTACAAGCCTGCATGCTTGATCATGTTGATGAGGAATACTACCGCAGCTATTATTGGCAGCTACATAGCAGACGAGTCGTATTCAATTGTGCGGTACGCATTGTGCGATGTAGCATTGCATAGCTACATGAAATAACCCGCACTCCATGCACTACACGTGGTGTGCCGTGAACTGAAGAACAAACCGCTGCAGCTTCATAGCCACGCTCTCATTATATACATTGTTCACCTGGATGAGTGTATCTTCCCCTAAATTATTGACATGTAATTATTCAACATCCTGTATATAGGGGAGATGCAGAGAAACCTGGACTGCTCATATGTTCAACTCGAGAAGCTAACCCAGGTTGGATGAATGTAGCTGCAAAAACAACGTTAGGGTAGAAAAAACAGGAAGACAGACGGAATTAAAGTATATAAAATATAGCTGTGTAATTACTTTTGTGTATCAAATATTGTTCGGAACATTTGTCACATGCTGTGCGATTTAAGGGGGCTGCCTACCCTGAAGACATGGCGAGAGTAAGAATATGGATGTACGTGTTAAATTACATTCGGAGTGGCTCAGTACCTGTCACACACACACACACACACACACACACACACACACACACACACACACACACACACACACATATATATATATATATATATATATATATATATATATATATATATATATATATATATATATATATATATATATATGTGTGTGTGTGTGTGTGTGCGTGTGTGTAGGTGTGTGTGTAAATGTACATATATATGTTTATGCATTTACTTATTTTATCTCGATGAGGCCCACATTGCTATATAATCTTTCGAATGACGTCATTTAAATGCCCTGAAAACTGCGAAGACGAAAATGTGAGTGGGTAGAAAACATCATACTATCATTTTCCTTCATATTTTTTTAATATTAACATTTTGTTTTTAGTAATGTTGGGCATGGTTTTGGTTCGAAAGAGATGTTATTACGTATCATTAGGAACCGCAGAACATATTTTGACACATAAATCCCTATTATTGTTCTCGCCACTGTTATCAGGTAGGCAGCACTATACATTGTAATGGCGGAAGTGAGGACTACTAAAACGATAGCCTACTGGTCACAATTTGAATTTTTTTTACCTCCAGAACTCCTTCAAACTATTATCACAAGCGTGTAATTACGTATGTCCCTAATGTGTAATATTTACCTTCAGAATTACCAAAGTTTATGTGAGTTGAGCCTAGCAACTCGACCTTGCATTAAAGTTTCCAACGTTAGTAACATGTGGGAATTTTTGAAGGAGAATAGGAGGTTTCTGAGATGTCTGGAAGGGTTTAAATGGCTCAGAAAGCATATGGCAGAGATCAGTGTACATTTAGAAACATGTACATAGTTAATGTACGCGAATATAGTTACTTATACTTTAAAGGCGGAAACATGTGGTTTATGAAGGCTGTACTTATTTTGTAGTCGAAATTGCCTCACGAATAGTCATCAACATTTCATCTTATTTCTTGATGTCTGATTGTTTTCGCGTATTTGGTGTCAAGATATTTAGGTTTTAAGTAATCTACCCCCTATAACCCATAAGTTTAAATTAATCCACCCCGATAACTTACAAGTTCAAATTAATCTATCCCAATAACCTACATGTTTAAAGTAATGTACCCTGATAACCTACAAGTTTAAAGGTCACCCTGTTTTTTATTGCCTTATGGGCACAGCTCGTGATAAAATGGCCACATTTGAAGTTCGAGGTGCTTTATTATTTTAAGGGAATTTTTATTTTTCAACAATGATTTAAATATAAACGTAGTGCCCAAGTTATAATCAGTTTGTACATATTTTACTGTAGTCAAAACTGAACGACTAAGATCACGATAAAATATATACACTTTTTTTTTTATTATTTCTCTAGATAAGGCGAGCTACGGAAATGCTGACTGTATCGCGAACACATATACCAGTGTCGTCCATATCACTTCCATGTTAACTGCCCTCAGCGAGGCATCATTGGGGGGCTTATCCCAAGCCGTAGAGCTCGGCGGCACCAGATGTTGTCAGAGACAATGTAGTGGCGGACAGCTGTGTTACCATCGCTGCTACAGACGGCGTCTTCCAGCCAGGGAGGGTTTGTCTGACTTCTAGAAGACAATAAGGAACTAAACTACGGACTGACCCAGCAGCGGGCGCCCTTATTCACGCCTGTCAGGTCGTGTGTTCCAGCTGTCTTCTGCCTGCAATAAATACCCGCCGCGGACAACAAAACAACGCCTTCACCTCGCCAGAGCGTGTTTGACCTTCCATGTGCCGAAAAGAAATTGCCAATTAAACTTTATGATGTTTGCGAATACACTTCCGCGCCTGGATCGTTAGAGGAACGAGACGTGTGTATGTGGCCACGTAATTTATTTGCTTTTGGTTCGCGCCGCCATGCATATTCAAGTGTGAGGCGGGGAAGTGAGAAAGACGAGCATATCCCCCCCCTCTCTCTCTCTCTCTCTCTCTGTCTCTCTCTCTGGTCCAGGCTCTAGTTAACGAACAGGAATGTTGACTGGAGTGTGAAACTGAGAATCGTTACTCGAGCCGCAATGGAGACGCTCTCGATGGATTAATGACGTATAAAACGTGTCGCTGACTCGTCCCTAGAATTATCACTTCTTCGGCACCTTCTTTATTGCGGTCGAGAAGATGTGGGGTCGGCACGGTAGAAAGTCTATGTACGGCTGGTGATGCCAACGTGCTTCTGCAGTAACGCCCGGAATATTTCCAGAGGAGTTTACGAACATAACCCTGATTTATTTAACATGGCTTTCTCAGCAATACGACCAGGATGCTATGGCATAAGAGATTAGCCCAGCTGTGATTGGACTCATAAAAAACTTACATAACATTTGGATGCAAGTAAAATTCATTCTGATCACTTTAAAACAACTCGAGTCGAAATTTTACTCTACTCGGTGTAAGTGAATGCCTTTTGCAAAACGTCTCACGAGAAATTCGTTGTTAGGTGTATATACTACGTGTTATATTCGTGCACGTATTTTGAACTGCAATTGATAAAAACTCTCTTATAAATTTAACAGGAATGCTCACCTAGACTGGGTTTGCTTTCATAAAGAACACAGTAAAGCAGAGTTGGAAAAACACTGTACGATGTATTTCACAAAAGAAATATAAAATACTGAAGTTGACACAGAGGAAGACGCAACACTTAAGGAATTTCAAGGCCACGAGGTTTTAATATGCCGCAAATATAACAATACGTAGGGACCTTGTTTTTTCGCGAAAAGAATTTTGCCCCTGTTTGTTTCAGTGCATGGTTATTGGCAGCGTGTCTGTGTGTAGTGACGTCAATCATTTGACTGGGCCAATCACAGCAAGCTTCCTGCAACACCCCAGCTGTGATTTGTTGGTAGAATCCCAAGTCTCGTGACAGTTACAATATTCAATCATTGACCACGAAGCAGAACTGCAGATGTGCACGTAAGGCACGGAAACAAAGTGAGGCAAAATTCTTCTCGCGAAAAACAAAGGTCCCAAACAATACGATACTCTTTTCGTTGGACATAAGCCAGTAATGAACTGCACGTTTCTGAAAAACGTTTAAGTAATAATTAACTAAAGATAAAAACCTGTATGACTAACACCTTCCCCCAAGATACTTTACATGTTCGACTCCGGGTTTCGAAATCGCATGACAATGGCAAGATATTATGGCGTAGAGTAGTGTTAATAATAAAGTGGACGTGCTATATTGCAAGTCATCTACATTCGCTCACAATGGCGAACATCGATGTCAATTATTCGGTTTATAACAAGCGCATCCACCATTGCTTGCAAGAACCGTTTATAGTTGTTGATGTTCTGTAAACGTTCATAACAAGTGCGTTTATATTGTCACAAGTTTAAGTCAGTGCTTTCAAAATCTTCTAATAAATAACTGTATGACTTCCAACTAGACTGTATTTTGCCGTGTAACGTTGAGGTTTATGTTATGCCAGTCGCATGACGGTTAAAACATGGTGGCTGAAAATTCCTTTACTCAGTGTACCTTGATAAATGAAAAACTGAGTATAAATATTTACACCGAAAATTCAAGTATTTCTAATTACTGTTTGGTAATGTTGAAGTATGCCATGAGAACAAACGTATACTTACGTTAAAGATTGTCACAACACAACATTACATATCCTCCATCAGTTACACAAATCTTGAAAACCTTCCATTACTATTCCATGTATTAGTTGGAGTTAAGGTTATGAAACAACTTAAGATCCGAGATTGCCAGGCAGTTTGTGCAATAGTCAACTAGTACAGAATAAATGCTTAGACAATATATTTATGTTGTGTATTATCGTTGGCCTAACAATTCTCGCTAAACTGAAGACTTCGAAGATAATTAGCTTGATTCACTCTTGGTTTTACTAGAAGATGTATAACTGTAATGGCGTGTGTCCACAATATTTCACTAAAATATTTGTCCTCATTGCAAGTATATTTGAGAGAAACGTGTTGGTGGACAGTGCGTGGCAGCTACGCAATACAAACACATCGCGGACAGTGACAGTGTAGTAGTCGACCAGCTGCAGCTAAGTACAAGGCATGCTCTGAAGTAATTACAGAGTCTTCGCACTCCAAGTGACGCCACAGACAGCGTCCAAGTGCAAGCTGAGCAGTGTTTGAAGGGAAGACAGACGCCAGAGGTGCGACTTGTCTTAGAGGCGGAGTGTACAAGTGTTCAACAAACAACAGTCGTCCTTACATCCCGCACACTTACAGACTCAGATCATGCTATTGTAGTCTACGTACTGTCGATGTCAAACGTCTAGAAGGCTGGACAATAGTCCTAGCTTGCTCCCTCCCCTCCTGCGCGCGTCTTGTCGGCATGCCCCACCCCCTCGAGACACAACAGTTCTGGTACCTACTGTTCATGTAATACCACACGAGTTAGATCTGTAACTACATTATATAATTACTCGTGTCGATAGCCAGAGGACTGAACTACAGAAGTCTGGATGCTTGTTTCTTCGTTATGTGAAGTAGATTGACCGGTGAAGCCATACACATGTTATTTTATCCTTTTATGCTTCTTTTATCATCTTTGGATAAACAAATATCGTGTGAGGAGGATACCATAGGTACAGGATATCACATCCTGGATACAGACTTGCTTCTGGGCGCTCGTAGTCATCTGGTTGCACTTGAGGATGACATAAGAATGGAGAAACATCGAAATAAAAGGGTGGGGGAAACGGGAGTTCCCCGAAAATACCCGCCGACCAGCGACATAGTACGCACGATTCCTACATGTAAAATCCGGGGACCGACCCAGCTGGGAGTCGAACACGAATTGCCTAGGTGGAAGTCGAGTGCTCTTACCACTGTGCGAACCATCGCGTCTCTTTTCCTCTAAGACTAAAGTCTGACGTGATGAGAATAGGTCAAAGTTGTTATCTTATCTGGAACAATATCTTACTGTAAGAGTTATTTACAAAGGTCCGGATGCACGAGCAACCGAAGTTATGCAGACGAATTATAGTTGGTAGCGACTGGTAAGACGTAACCGTCAGCAGGGCTGCTAGACGATCCACGACGACCCTGCCCGCGGCGTGGAGAGAGAAAAGCGACGCTCCAAGCCACATAAATCACCTCTGCTTGTCTCATCCTGTTTCCTGCCGCGTCATATAAGTGGATATTTAACAAGGAGACAGCAGCACGTGGCATATGACACGCGCAGGTGATTGCCGACGGCGAGAATACAGCCACAGAAAACTTTCAAAACTGTTTCCTTCTATTATCCTCTTCCCGCGCTCCTTTCCACACGCTCTATACAAGCTTTCCCTCTGGCAATAAGTCGCACTTTTCTGTCTCTCGTCCTTTTGTTAACGCCTCTACGACTGTCATCGCCGCACATGGCGCTGTGTCGGCAAGCCCGGTGTCTGGAGGTGTTCGTATAGTCACCCCAGTGTAAAGTTTCCAAGCGTTCAATAAGTGACGAGAGCGGGCTCCTCTGTCTAATAATTGATGACCTTGCTCAATAACAAGGCTAGCTGCCGACAGTAGAGCAAACACGTCCGCTGGGGCGAATAAAAATAGAAATGTCTGCACTTGACATGACAAATACTACAATGGAGTGAAACTGACTAGGGTGCCAGTGTCAATGAAAGAAGCACGAAACCAATAAGTTGTGTAAAATGTAAATAAAATTATTTTATTCAACAACTGTGCAAAATATGTACGCTTATTTTAAATTACCGCCTTCTTAAAACACTGAATTGCTTGTGGACGTTTATACATAAATTGCTGACTTGGTCAGGTGAATGAACAAACCTTTCTAACTTCAGCTGGGTATTTTTCAAAACGCTTAAGGTGTGTGTCTGGCCGGGCTGCTAAATGTCGCGCATAGCTCTTGCAGGATACGTTCCACATTGTCTGTTCTGCAGATATTTTCTGAAAAGTCCTGCAGCCTGGTTAGACGTAATTTCCGAGTCGTGTTGGCCAAACAGGGGCGTAACAACAAGAGCACAGTAGCGTCGATTCTCTCCTCCTCTCCCCTTCTCCCCTTCCAAACCGCCTTTTACAGCAAATTGCTAGATGTTATGAGAGACCTGGAGTCTTTTTACGATCACCTTTTATGAAAACATTCCGAACATAGAGTAAGAATTAACTGTGATAACGGTAGATTTTACTCGATACTCATCAGCCATCAATGCAGCTGTTGCCAATGTTTACACTATTTGTTATTCACAAATATTTTCCATACACGACATTCCACGTGTGGAGAAACGTTCGTAATTACGTACTAGTATGAAAACATAGCCCTTTCCTTATTAACACTGACTACTTATAATAATGTAACAATCCCTGCAGTCTCAAAATTACACTCCTGATATTCAAGAAATGTATGTTCATTATAATTTTAACGACTTCTTAAGTGTAATTATCCTGGCATATAAATTTTTATAAATATTTAAACAGCAGAAAGGCTTGAGAAAGCACATTAATTAATTTGTAAAAAACAGGTATTATTTCAAATTATTTTTGTCTTTTGGCTGAATACAAAGTTTCCTTACGTTTCTTTAAAAGGAAAATCCTTGTAATTTCAGAAATGTTTGTGGAAGTACAGTAAGATCACAGAACAATTTAACAGTGTATTGTTAATACAGCGTTTGTCTCTAATATTGTTGTTTCTAGGCCCCGAAGTAGATGAGATAGGACATAACTTTGCTAGCGTGAAAGTCGATCCCAGGTGCAGCTGGTCGTGAACTATGAAGCACAGGACCACGGTGACACTAGAGTGGAGACTTCAACGAGCGAGAAAGCGACAAACCTTTCATTCAGCTCTCCCAGGGTTGCTTCGAACATATCTGCGGAATAATTTAACATCAGTCACTGAATATTGCCTCTGTACAATGCGATTAATCTAAATTACACACAAATTTAAACTTTCTTAAATGCATATATTGTACTCATTAAAGGTGTTCAAGTGTGATAAAGTCATAGTTTTATATTTACACGAAATAGTGTTAGTTTTGTGTACGATACTTGTGAGTGAAGTTTCCTCCAACGAAACAATTTTAGCTGCTGTAGTTTTCTCATAAAGGTGCGTCAAAGTCAAAATTTTCATGTTCTGCTGTCATGCAAATAGTGAAAACCAATTGACTAACGCACGTGAAATAATTCACAGTGAAATGTGCAATGTGTACGTAATAAAACATTCGAAAAAAATCCCGCGAACTGTTTTTGTACTTAAAAAAAATTTCTTTGGTACTTTTGCATGCTATTTTTTTAACTTCAAAATATTACGTTATTTTTTTTTTTTTTTTTTAATGTTTCATTGCTTAGCTCACGGGATTTAAGTTCACAGTGAGTTATTTCATTTAAGTAGGTCAGTTGGTTTCCACAATTTGCATGGCAGCGTAAAAGCAAATTTTGATTTTGACACACCGTTAACAGAAAATTATGAGAGCTAAAATTGATTCATGAGTTAATTGTACTCTCAAGTATCGTCTACAAAACTAACAATATTTAATAGATACATAAAGTTTGATTTTATCGCACTTGAACACCCTTAAGAACAATTTATAAACAGCACTAATATTAATCACTTAATACTCATTAATTAACAATTATCATTTTATGTACTCCGCCATAACTCTTTAACGGCCATGATTTAGTGAAAGTAAACTAATTTTCTATAATCACATATGATTCTTCCATTCTTTCTACTATTTTTGTTGTGCCTTTATCTCTGTATTCTATAAATTTTCTTAGAACTCGTAGAATATGGCTTGTTGCAGATAATCTTCAAAGGCCTTCTGTCTTACGACATTGCTACATAACATCACAAACGAACCAAGCATATTCATTTTGTGATAACATGCTTTATTCCGTCTTGTAACCAGACGTGGTTACATGAGAAACTTGGCCTTATAGTTTCCGTTTTCTTTACACAGATGTTTGTAACAGTGGTTCATAATAACACACTTTGGCCTTCATTCGGTCCTTGATGTCCAGGACGAGTTTGTATGTTGCTCTTTGTTTGGGTTAAGTGCCGCAATTATCCTGCCAAGCTTAATATAGCTCATTTGTTAACTGTTTCTTCTGCTACTTCTTTGTGTCGTAATATTTCCCACATGATTCCTCTCACCGCAGATTCAGCGTCTACTACAAGGCCAACAGCCTTTATTGAGACTGTTCATGTGACAACATTTATTTTCTAAGTTTAGAGTTTTCACTGTTTTGTAATATTACATCAGTGGAAATGTGATAAAAATACGAAATAAACTGAAACACAAATACTGAACGAAAAGCAAAGAGAAAATGTATAAAGCAGAAGTCCAAAGGTTAAATGATGAGAATGGCACCATTTTTGTAAATACCTACCCTTTACATGTAAGGAATTGATAATAACCATTAAGCGCACGAATAATAATAAGGCTGAATGATATCAGGCGTAAATAAATAATAGGCTGTATTCTAAAACTAATGTATACTCGTGTGATAGAAATGCTGATTGCAATAAAGTGGTGGCTTCTTTCATGACATGAAAAAAATAACAGGTAACCCTATGAACTTTCTACCTGTGTCGCTGCTCTGCCATTTTTTTTTCAACCGCGGTGAGAATTAATGGAAATAGTCAAATTAAACAAGAAATCTAAAAAAAATATTTTTGTATACTTTTTCATTAAATTATTACGAACGTTTTTTTACATTGATTGTGATGTCATACAATTTTTCAAAAATCTATTTTAATACAATGTTCTATTTGCTGTTAGCTCGCCTGTTTCTTGACGTCGAGGTAAAGTAATGTAGTTTTATTGTGATCTGAGACTTCGCTCGTTTTCAGTAAAAGTTGAAAGTTTATCTGCTTGTGTTACAATTTTATAATGAAATGCAAAATAAATACTACGAGCAAAGCACATAATACATTTCAAGAAACTTCTTTAAAGCGGACTGGTGTCATGAACAAGCAGTGTGAGATGCGGATACTGATGATAACAGTACACAATTTTAAAATATTTTGTGGTTTACAATAAACAATTAAAATCCTCATAATTGCTCAAAATATTCATTTTAAATTCAGTTGTTTTCCTTTTATACTTTCATCACTCAACTATATAGCAGTACTTTTCACGTTTGAACTCTTTTAATGAATTGTGTTCGGTATAAAAATATTCATCATTTTATATTTGCACTGAACACTTACATGTCTCTCACTAGAACTTCTCCACAGCGAGACCGTTAACATACGGCCCCAGTGGATCAGGCTGACAGAAAGCGGAGAAGTATCGGAAATAGGATGCATTATAAACAAATACAAGGATTACTGTACCTGGGGTCGAAGATGGGTGCTCCACACAGCGTCACTTCGTTCAGTAAGTTTGAATGAATACATTCGATATTTGTAAATGTTAATCTTTTGTTTGTGAAATACGCGTTCAAGGACAAACTGCTGGATCTTAAAGGCATATTTTGGCTGTTGAATCGGTGGCATGATTCAGTTCCAAGGTATTTTCGCAACTACGGTAGAATATGTGTTTGCAAACACACTGTAAACAGTTTCCTACCGATTGCAGTATTTGGCTAACTGAGTCGCTTGGTAGGTTGCAAGATTCGTTCATTTACAGGGACAGGATATAGTTGTTTGGTAATTTCCGTTTACGTTTGCATAGACAAGTCTGCGTTTGCAAATTATAGCGTAAATGTTATTTAGTTCGCATTGTTACACATTACTTTATGATTAACATATTTAATAGTAATGTAACATATGACCAAATTTAAGCCCCGTTATACTATTTTATCACGTCAGATGTGTTCATTGTAATTTAATTTTACGAGTATTCTATTTTCTGAGTTTTATCTGTTAAATTTATTTTATTTTTGAGATGGCTGACATAGGTTAACTATTTTTGTTTAGTGCAATAAGATTACTAAGAGAAAGGCTTAGTTCAGAAAG
>PNEQ01008119.1:0-14889 GCA_003012365.1 Medauroidea extradentata
AAGAGAGAGGGAAGAGAGAGGAGAGAGAAGAGAGAGGAGAGAGAAGAGAGAGGAGAGAGAAGAGAGAGGAGAGAGGAGAGAGAGGAGAGAGGAGAGAGATAGAAGAGATATAAGAGAGATAGAAGAGATAGAAGAGATATAAGAGAGATAGAAGAGATATAAGAGAGATAGAAGAGATAGAAGAGATAGAAGAGAGATAGAAGAGATATAAGAGAGATAGAAGAGATATAAGAGAGAGAAGAGATATAAGAGAGATAGAAGAGATAGAAGAGAGATAGAAGAGAGATATTAGAGAGATAGAAGAGAGATATTAGAGAGATAGAAGAGAGAGAGAAAAAAATTTAACAGTACACATAATTAGTGTCTTTTTTTATTCTGAACACAGCTGGAAATTGGAAAACCAACACAGTTGGAGACTACGTCAGTGCAGTCAGAGATTGGAACACCCATACAGCCAGAGGTTGAAATACCTGTGCAGGCTGGTACTATTACTGCCAACTACTCTGCCCTCACTAGAGTTACCACTGTTCCTGCTTCTGGAATGTTGAAACACAAATTTCCATTCGACTACAGCTCATCAGGTACAGTAACACAGTGGAATATTTTTACTTTTACACTTTACTTTTTTAAGTAACAAATTTATTTTTAGTAAAATTCTAAAAAGTATAAAAATAAGTTTATAGTATAAAAAGAAATTTATATAGTGTTTACACAGTAAATATAACCAGAAAAATTTGGAGTGAATATCAAGAATAGCTACTCATTTCATATCAACCAAACTTAATTTTACAGGTACAATTTATTGATGAAAAATATTTCCATAATGGTTAGTAGCAGTCCTGCGTACAGAACATTTTTTGTTATGTTAGTTTACGTTAGGTTACCTAAAGTAATGTTAAGTTACCTAACAAATTAACCTAACCTAACAAAAAAAAAATTTAAGGATTACTTTTAACCACTAAAGAAATATTTTCCATCAGTAAACTATACATGTAAAATCAACAGTTTGGCCAGTATGCAATAAGTAGCTACTCCTGATATTTACCCTGCTAGAGAGTATAAAAGGTGTTCAACCGCACAGTAAACAATTTTATAAAAATAGTTTGATTTCTGTATCTATTGAAAATTTTTCTGAATATGTAAAAGTCCAGAAAATAGAGTTTATCTGATTAAGAAACACAACTAACAGACTTTTACTAATAAAAAAAAAAAACAGTTGTCTATAATATTACACAAATTATGAATGTGTTAAAATATTCATAGTAAAGCAAAAGTGGGACATTCCTTATTGCAAGAGGTAGAGGTTACCTCTGATGTGCCACAGGGAAGCTTGCTGGGCACTTGTGTTGTATGCTTTATTTTTGTAATCAAGTAATACGTTTGGGTCCTCTGTATGTATTGAGTTTGTTTTTATATGTATTTTTTTATACACTGTCACATGCCTACTTTGCCCTCTAGTGGCGAGTCTTGTACAGCAAAGATACAAATCAAAAAAGAAAAAGTTTTGTACACTGTCACATGCCTACTTTGCCCTCTAGTGGCGAGTCTGTACAACAAGGATACAAGTAAAAATGAAAACCAACGACAGTTCGGAAGCAGCCATGCAACTGCATAGTATTGCTAATAAATTACTTTTAGCGTAACTTATGTTTCCTGGTTAATATTACAACATGTTACATGGACCCAGATCATTCAAGAGATGTTTACATGTGGATTGGGATGAAGAAAATGTGAGGCATTGTTGCAGAACTGTAAAAATTGTGACGGTCTCGGTTCTTGGCAATAACAAACCACGGTGAAGCTACAAAAATGGTGAGATGAATGTGCAGGATAAAATAGGCCTAGAAGGAACACAAACACCACTAACAGACGTAACTGACAAGGCAGATACGGCCAGGAAGAAACGTGAAGAAGCATTGGTATAAAAGGCAGAATACATGGCTCAGCACATCATTGTTTGCCCTCTTAGTAACCAGGTATGTCAGCTGACAAACATGTGTACATATGCTAAAGAAATGTAGGACAAACTACACAGTGTATATGAACAATGGATGGAGCAACAACAATATTAGCTATTTAACCAGTTTTTCAGTGTAAGGGAAAAGGATCCTTACGATTCAGTGGCCAAGCATATTGTACCACTGGAGAAGCTATGGGCCGAGCTCCACGACAGGCCCTGGAAAGAAGATAAAGAAAGTGAAATTGCCAGACTCACTTTTTTAAACAGAGTTTTCAACACTATGCCATGGGAATCTGTACCAAAGGAACAGAGAAACTTAACTCTATTGAGAGAGAGGTTATGTGTGGTGGAGATGCGCCTTCAAAAGCGAGTGAATGACGAGGCATAAGCTCTTATTGCAAAGTTGAGGCCAAAATGACATGACAATAAAAAGTCAATGAGTACCAAGGTAATTAAGTGTTTTAATTGTGGAAAGATCGGCCATATCAAAAACCATTGTCGAGAAGAAATGCCAAGAGAAAGGACCATTTCCTATCTATCAGGGTCAGCAGAAAGAAAGCAGAAGTCAAAGAGCAAAGATGAAGCCTTATTGGCAGCTCTCAGTATCACCAGTGAAAACTTGAACGAATGGTACATAAACTCAGGAACAACATCTCACATGACATCTACGAGAGACTGGATAACTGATTTCAAAGAAGACAACCACATCAAGGTAACTGTGGCAAATGATGAATCAGTTTTTTCAAAAGGGATTGGCAATGTTGAGGTTAAAACACACTACGCAAACAAGATCATACAAAATGCAGCGTTAGTGCCCAAATTAAAGGCAAATCTGCTGTCTATCAGCACAATAACCGAATAGGGTAATCCTATTGAGTTTGATGAGAGAAAGTGCACTATGTATTCTGAAAATAAGACTGTCGTGGTTACAGCAACAAAAAAAAAAAGATCTATATACAGTATGTGATAGGTACACGTCAAGAAAACGTCTACTCGTCAAAAAGGCAACTAACAAACAGATTGGCATGACAGGTTGGGACACCTGAACAGAATAAGGATGGATGTACTTACAAGGGCATGGCGGATGGAATATCATTTACAAAGGATAAATATGACCAATACACTGCATGCTTGGAAGGCAAATAATCCCGAAGACTATTCAAAGGAGCTAGTGAGAAAAAGGAGAATGAGTGCCTGGAACAGATACACTCTGATATGTGCAGTTCGATGACAGAGGAATCGTGGACTAGAGGAAGGTATTTTTTAACCTTCATTGATGACCACACAAAAAAAAGTTTTTGTGTACATAATCAGGTCAAAAGCGGAAGTGTTTGCGAAATTTGGAATTCAAGGCCCAAGTAGAGAAGCAATCGATTTTGATCCTGAACTCCATGAAGAAGGTTCAAGAGTGAAGAAGCTACCAAAGAAATTGGCTTACTACGTCCTGTATCCCACGTCGACAGAAGTCATCCCTAGCTCTTATGATGAACCAATGCGAAGTAACTAGAAACTCCTATGGCAAGCAGTAATTAAGAAAGAAATGGATGCTCTGCTCAGTCACGATGTTTGGGAGCTGGTGGATTAGCCTGAAGACAAGAATGTGGTAAAGTGCAAGTGAGTGATCAGGATAAATAAAAAATGAGCATGGTGATGCTGCTCAACACAAAGCAAGGTTAGTGCCAAAGGGTTTTACCCAGGAACATGGCAATGACTATACTGAGACATTTTCTCCAGTGGTTTGCAAGAGCAGCTTAGAAGCTTAAGATTACTGTCCGCATTAGAAGTTAATGCTAAATTTGTCCATTGACCATTTATATGCAAACACAACCTTCTTAAATTGGAACTTAGATGAAATAATTTAGATTTGCCAGTCAGAAGTGTTTGTGGGAAGAAAAAAAAAGTGTGTGTCTTAAAAAAGGCTCTGTATGTGTTGAAACAATCCTCTCGTGAATGTTATCTTTCCTCTCTCTCTTTTCTTTGTTGCCAGCAACGTCTCCTTCCCCCCGTAGCCATCCATTGTAGCTTCTCTTGGTCTGCTACACTATCTTATACTCCCATGATTTTTTTACATATTAGCAAGGCACTTAAATTCTTTTCCCATAACCTTGTTCCAAAAATCATGGTGCACACTATACACGAGGGCGCATTATACACGAGTATATACGGTACTACAGTAAAACCTCTTTATAACGACATATTTTATAACAACCACCTGTCTATAATGACCCGTTTTTTGGAAACTGTGAAATTTTAATTTTTTTTATTTCATATTTCAAGGAAATTGGCAAAAAATAGGTTTTCGTGCGCAGTGTTGCGTTTCTAGTGGCGAGAACTGTACTTCATGCAGCAAGCAGTAACTCATCCTTCCCCTCTCCTGCCGTAATGGTACTCTTATCTTCCTTTCCTCTCACGTGAATACCCGAAGGCCGAGCATGGTTCGAGTTTTCTCCCTGTCGCCAGAACGACGCGTTAGTGAAAAGACGTTTCGTCAAAAAAGCGAGCATGGTTCTGTTTGTTGCCCGTCAAAGCATTTCAGATGAACGACGCGACCATCAATACACTGACGCGGTATTTTGGCATGTCAAGAGGCCGACAACATGCGTATTTAAAATAAATATCGATAGAAACAGTGCCATATTCACAGTTTCAAGTGACAAAAGAAAATTTTAACTAATATAAAGCATGCACACTGTATAAACAATACGTGCAAAGACAAACTTAAAGCTCAGTTACTATATACGTACCATAACCTATAACTTGACCATACAGCCATAACCTACATCTTGCCAATACTGATTGCCAATACCAAAATAAGTAATACAGTTTATATTGAATATTTTTGATGACAAAAACAAATTGTTTTAACTGATGTATAGATAGGTAATTATTCGTGCTGTATTAGTGTACGAATATGTTTTGTCTGTAATTTTAACGTGTTAGTATAACCAAACCGAATGAAAATGATGTGCAGTAGAAAAAAAAAACGATATTTTAATATTCATGGCTTGAATCTGTACCACAAAATGCATAAGACAAACTCATTCTCTGCTGAAAATTACCTGAGAAACCAGTGTTTATACGCAAAGTAATTAGTAACTTTTAAAAACATTGCTACCGTTTGTATTTACAAATATCCTACAACGTTGTACCTTACAGATATCGGCGAAGACATTAAAAATATTTGTAATTTTGAGCAGTACGTTTCTTATATTCATGCATTGTCTTTTTCCGAGATAGGGAAACCAATTTTAATTTTCCTGTCGTGTATAGGGTAAAGGAGTCCACAAAATATATATTTTCCTGAGATCTAAGGAAATTTTTTTATTGACTGGAGAATAGTAGTTATCGTCTTCTGTTATTTATTGTAAATGCTCTAACGGAAAATAATATTGTCATTATAAATCATACGTAGCCTTAAAAATTATAAGATACATACTGAAATGTTAAAAATTATGTTAAGCTTTATTTACCATGTTTTATTTTACATCGTTCATATAAACAGCCAAATGACGATAGAAAAAACGATGGTCAAGTGTTGATATTTTTATTTAGGCAGCAACATTACTACTAAAGTGACATATACACTGACTCATGAAATTAATATTAACAGCAAACCCCACACAACTGCCACAGAACATCACCACTTGGAAACAGTTTCTTCCAGTTCTGTTCACAAGTATAATAAATTAAAGAGTCACTTGTGAATAAAACTACAGGTTAAGTGTGTCACTTATAAATAAAAATACAGGTTGAGTGCAAATAACGTAATTATCGTTACAGCTGTTTAATATTTTTGTTCACGGGGGTTTTCTATTGGCTGAAATTTGAAAGCAGATTCTCTAACACACAAAAATACACGTCGCTACTGCAAATTTGACGCAATAATTCTGACAGAAGCCTTATGACACGACGATCCATGCTCACATTTTCGCGCAGCCGTCATGACACTAGCGTCATTCTAGTGACACGTCGGAGTTACGATGGTTTAGAATAAAAGAACCATGCTCGACCTTCTGGCGTGCTCGGCATTCTCCACCTTTGTTCACGTACCAGTGTTCTCGCACTTGCTGTTAGAAACGCTACACACTCTCTGTTTGCTCTATTATAACGACTTTATTGCGCGACTTTTGGATTTTTCTTGTTTTTTTTTTTACGATTTATGACGACTTATTACGCTTCGATTTTCCCAATTTCAATTTGGTGATTTATATGGTTTGAGTTTGTGAACGATTATTGACGACCCACGCAGTTCTTTTGGCTTTCGATTTGGTTACGATTATTAGGCTTGATTCTGTAAAAGGTTGTTGACGACCTGTACATTTTTTAAAACTTCATACGGACTTTCTATATTTCCATAATTAGTGGAGCGGTGATGAAGACGATGAGGGAGAAAGTGATATTGCCAATGTCCCCACGATGAGAGACTTCCTCAAAGCTGGGGATGTCTATGCATCGATGCTGCGGCGACATGGTGCAAGTGATGAGATGATGTCAAACTTTTTGCGCATAAAGGAGTTCGTTCAAAAGGCTGCTATCAAAGTGAAGCAGATCTCTATCAAGGACTTTTTTAAAAAATAGGAAACAGTTGTTCGGCCCTTTAATGTGTCAGACTTTCTTTTGTTGCGTGTTTGTTTAGTGTCCCGTCAACACAGTGATAATAGTAAACAAATGATCTGCCTAATTTATCACGTTTGATGGATATTATGGCCACGTTCCGTTACTGCTGATTTCACTGATTCAGTAATCTTAGTAACGGCAGCTGCAGTTCTGAAACTGCTGAGATCACTAACAGTGGTTTTCGCGGACTTTCATGTAAGCACCCTGTGCTAGACGACTACCGAGATTACTGGAGCTGCAGAGGTTGTGTAGTGTCAGTAAAATAAGTGATGGCGGGAGTTTTAAAAATGAGTGTAGAACTTATGGATGTAACGAAGGTTAGGTGATATAATTACAGGATTTTTGTGACTGTGGGACATGTATAACAATCTAACTAAAGTAATACAAGGTCAATGTAACTATAGGTATGTGTATGTAAGTATAAATACTTATTAATAGAAGAGGTTAGAATGACCATACACTCATAAACTACCACGTTTTTGGGTATAAAACGATTTAATAAATTGTGTTTCAAGCCAAATTGTTTCTCTTATATCAGTTGATTCAATTTGTTGTTTATATTTACAACCTCTTTTGTTACTGTATTGACGATCGTTCCGAAACTATTCTCACTGAGACAAATACGATTTCCACTAACACTGAAACTGTCCCATTACTGCTGGCAGTAAACTCAGTACGTAATCTCAGTGATTTCAGCAGTAACGGAATGCGGCCTATATCTGGTAAGTTTTTTACTAGTGTACTTTTAGTTTTTTCGTGATTTTTTTCCCTTGTGTACTCTTTAATAAACTTAAATGTTTAATTGTACAACCGCTACGACTATGCTGTTAACTAATTAATAATACACTTTTAGTAGAGTAGGGACCATGTTGCTACATTTTCTTTGTCCTGAACAAAATATTTTACACACTGACATGTAACTTTAATATTTTAACTGAGCGATAATGTTACGTCACAGTGCAAGCCCGCGATTATCTTTCAGTCAGTCTCAAGGCAGAGCAGGCTGACATACTGACAGTGTTGCCAAGTCTAAGAATTTCAGCCCACTAAATTTTGTTACAAAATCCGCTAAAAGAAATAATAATAATAATAATGAATATAATTTGGCTATTGTGATGACATATATTATTTAACATATTTAGTTTTAGTTATAAAAATCATTATTTTAATCTGACATATTTTTGAACACTTGATAGCAGAATAATTGCCGAAATCTGAATGCGAAGTGTCGAAATAAATCCACCTGTGAAGTAGGTGATAGAATGTCAATCGTAATTGAACAAGAAAATGGTTGCTTTATTGTGATTTGTATATAGTAGTTTGTTGCGACGAAAACAGTATAAAATGTTGGAGAATTCATATAGCAAGATATTAAAATTGATTTAAGAAATTTTTTGAACAGTAAAACTTACACGTGAAATTTGAATGTGTAATACAACATAAAAGGTAAAAAGCTTTGGTGTTTTTAAGAATGTTTTCATTTTATCGCAAAACAATTAATTACGAATGGAACTTCGGTTAATAAATACACACAACGCATTCTGTGCATCTTTTGGGGCTATAACCTAAATATAATATTGAACTTTGAAGTAACGTGCTGCCATATTTGTTCCAACCTTAACATTTATTAACAGCCACTGCTTGGCTGCTTACATGCTATCACAATCTTTTCCCACCCCACTTCGCTATAATTCATATACGTAATATCAAAGATACCAGAACATTACACAAAACCGCTAATTTCCGCTGTAAAGTGTATAAAAACCCGCCAAAAATTTCGCTGTCCGCTAAATAGAAAATTTCTCCGCCAAACAATAATTTTCCCCGCTAATACTAGCGGGAATTCCGTTAAGTTGGCAACACTGTGCGCTGAAGAGGACAGCTGCTGTGGCTGTAGTATTGATCAGTGCATGCGTGCGCAGCCATCTCCGGTACTCACCTCCCCCCTCACATCATGGTCTATCCTCCCGACCGACCGAGCGGCTGGCTGATAACAAGCAAGCGGCGGCATGACACGTAACCACACAGCGCGTGACTTTCTAAGCGTTCACAGCGTAAAAGAAAAGCCCCGAGAGTAGAATACACTATCACCTTTTCTCTAAAAGACGCCTGGTCATAAATTTTCTTTATAGCCAAGTTTAAATGAGGGGCTGAGAACAAAAACCAGGTAAGTGACATCTATTGATAAAGTGAGTTAAGTGAATGTTTCACACGTCAAGTATATAAACTTTTTGGGGAAAAATCCGTTAAGTGCTACAATGTACATGTGGCAATACCTATGGATGATTCACTTAACCTGTTTGCAGAGTGATATTTTCTCATAGGACAAAAAGTAGGTTAAGTGTTGTTTACAACTTTGTCTACGGAATGAATGTTGTTATCTGTGAGAAAGTGTGTATAACGAATAATAGTGATCCAGAAAACTGTTTGGCATTTACTAAGAATATGAGTCGTAAGTTATGAAACTTTTAATAATCTTTTAACATTTCACAAATACAGATGAAGCTATGCCGTTTAAGGAAATATTTTGTTTGACCTAATTGCAAATATGGAGGTATACGTGTATAACCTCAAAGTGCAGATAACATGTTTGTATTTGTGGTAACAGATGACAAGAAATTGAATTATATGCTGTAAATAACACAGTTTTGAAAATAAATTCTCAATTTAAAGAAGCAGACCAAAACAAAATATGTAAAGGTGTATTGCATTGTTAGGATAGGAAACTCATGAGTGACACTTCGTCTTTACAGTTTGTAAACTTGATGATAGTAATAATAATAATAATAATAATAATAATAATAATAATAATAATAATAAAGAAACTGCATCGATAGCCACGACACTGGTTATTAAAAACGTAACTGAATATTTGTATGTAGCTAGGTTTCTGTGAATTTGATGGATTGGCAGTGTTAATATACATATTTTATTTACGAATGCAAAATATCTTATATCATACCTTTTTGTATTTTATATAGCCTATATTAAGTATAATGAAAAACAAACTGAGGTTGGGAGAACAAAACCAGTTGAGTTACAAAATAAACATGTAAAGCTAACAGTATTGTAAAATTCAATGCAATGTAACTAAATACAGTAACTTGGAAATTCATATACAATATACCTACTAGAATTTAACAGTCATTTACCACACGTAATTGACATGGTTTTTCTTCTCAGAGCTTCAATATTAATTTTCATTTTCAAATCAGTTATTATAAAAGAGTTACCGGTTCTTTAATTATGTTTATGTTTCTGAAAATGAAAACTCTTTATACTTAAAATACCTACTTTTTCAATGCTGCTACTATCAGGTAACTATAATATTTTTTTCAAATTCGGCACGTTGCAGTTCAAAGAGTGAAGATGTGGACGATCTGTGTGCTGATAAAGACTACAGGCCTCCTGCAGACCCAACAACATCGTTAACAGAAGATGAAAGTAGTTCATCGTCTGAAGAAGATAGTGTAGTGCCAAGAACTGACCATATCAATGTAACAGAAACAATATAAAGAGGCCATAAAAGAAAACGCCAAGAAAGAAAATCTAACGTAAATAAAAGGTTTGTACCACTGGAAAGACTGCTTGTGCCTTCCTTGAAGTGTTTGTGTACCACTTGACTACTGGGTCCCGACGTCCCCACTCTCTATACCCCTCCTTCGGCTTCGAGCTCGGGCTTGGTGGGGCGTGGGTGGGGAGGAGAGAGGAAGAGGAGCGACAGTGTGGAAGGAATAGAAGATTCTGTGTTGGACCGGCCGAGTGAAAACTGGTGCTGTTGCAATACCAGGAGTCGCTGCTGCGTGCTTGGAGGTGATGTGCTTAAGTTTGACATGTTTAAGTCGAATTTAGATCTGCTTTAACAAGGAATATTTTTCCGACGCTTGGATATTCACGTATACTTACGACTGGAAACCGTTGCCGTCTCTGAGGAGGCGTTTCCGTATGGATTGTGGTGATCGATGAAGAAGGGTTCGTCAAGAATTTGAAAAGAAGATGACAGGTTTTCTTTCTGGGCGACAGTGCAGGTAAGAAGAGAGGGTACTTTCAGTGTTGCGGACTAAGGAATATTACGGCTATCAATATAATCTCAGGAAGTGTATTGGACGCCTTCGTGCATTTCGGGGCATTCAACCATCCTTGCTCTTTCAGAGGCCTCCTATGTTATTGAACTATAAGAACTAAGAACTTTGCAACTCCTGGGTCTCGTAAATTAGCAATTGGGGTAATCCTGCTCTCTTTTCGTTCTTGAACACGTATATTTATGTATTAGGTGATTGGGTGATTGTATGGGGACTATTAACTCGTAGTAAGGACTGTATTTGGCTGTTTGAGACGTTTATGTTCTTTAGAGATGATGTTACACAGTATATTGTTCTTGTGTTCATGTATCCTAGTGTTCTTGTGTTCATAATCTTCGTCCCTTGTTATATAGTATTAAATTGCAGTGTATGAAACGTTGCTTCACAGTTGTATTTATTTGCATATAACTTGGGCTTACGAGGGTCACAACTGCGCAACTCTGCTTGGAATTCGAGTCTCGAGCAGGCACTTCACGTGTATTTAATTGTGTGTATTTTGAGAGAGAGGTGCACTTTCCGAGGTACGGGAATTATGGCAGGAATGAGGCCCCGGCGTTTGTGTTTGCATAGGGTAAAGACGAGTTAATAAAGTATTTGGCAGATGCTGACTGTAGTTTTGGGAAGGATGATGATACGACGCTTTTACGGGCGCGTGTTATTTTGTATGTGGGTTCGTTTTGGCATGTGGCAAACGCCATTGAGGCAGAAGTTCCGGAATATGTTCAGGGCGCTCCAATGAATGCCGAGCAAAGTTTATTTTTGCAAAGTTTAGTGTCCATACCGAAGATACAGGTATTAGAACCCGAAAAGGTATTGAATTTTATTTTGATGTTAGATGAATTGTGGTTGTGTGAACCGTAAAGGAGAAATATTTTATGCAATCGCTCACATTAAAGGTAATTGACGAGGCGGCCACGATATTGTAGGAAATATTGGGACAGGGTGATGGGTGTATATACCATAGGTATGAGCGTGCCTTGTTGAACTGAGTGTCAACTGACACGTGGCGTACTTATAAACACAGGTTTGTCAAACGATGTCAGAGACCCCAAGAGTCGATGTTGACTTATATAGAGAGCGTAAGGAAATACGTGACAGCTCTGGATTTACAATTTACGGAAGACAAGTTAATTAAAACGGTGATGGAAAGAAGGGATCCTAATACGAAATTACACCAAGTAACTTTGGGTGTGCCCTCTACGATAGCACAGTTATATGAATTTGCTCGTGCGGTCGAGGAGGGAAAAGTAGAATCTAATAGGTACTATCGTGATTTGAAAGGGGAGCGAGTTGAACGGGAGACTTCCAAATCTTTACCTAGGTCTAAGATAGCGGATGAGGCGTTATTTGGCGTATGGGTGCAAGAATTGGAGGAGGAGAACGAGACGAAGATGGGTATGTAAAGCCAACCGAATCAAAAGTGGTGAGTAGGCGGCGGAATGCTGATGATACGAGAGTTATCTATGATCACCGAGATTGGCGTGGACGTTGTAGTAATTGTTCCACCTTTGGGCATCAGACGAGCAAGTGTAAACAAATGCCGGTATCGTGGGAACAGAGAAGGTGTTTTTATTGCCGGAATGAAGGTCATTATCGGGCGGATTGCCCTAAGCTCGTTGATCGTAGGAGTTTGGAAAACTAAAGAGCGGCCTTCTTCGAGGCAAGGGGGAAGGAGGGATTGTAAGGTGAATGTCCCAGCTAAATTAAAGATTAAGGGAGGTGCTCATAAGTTGGATCCCTGCATGGTATGGTCATTGTGGTACGGAGTGCGGGGTTTGGCGATTATTGATACCGGACCAACTAGTTATTTTATAAAAGCATCTGTCTTGAATGAACTTCTTCAAATGCATCCGCGATTATGTCACAAAATTGAAAGCGAAAAGGAATTAAAGGCCAGGGTGGCTGATGGAAGGGGAGTAGTGTGTACCGGATGAGTGAGGTTACACTTTAAAATAGGTCCCGTTCCTTGGGACTTGCAGTTCTGGATTTGTGAAGAATTAATAGTTAATGTGGTGATTGGTCTAGATTTTTTAGGTTTCGCACGGGTTTCGGTGGATGTGGGAGAAGCAGGTTTAAATTTTGGGTTTAAGCGGGATTGTTTTGTTCCTTTTCTGCGAGCTGGCGAGAAGGGGTGGGACGACTTGAAATGTTTGTTAGAGGCGCAACAGCGTAAGGATATTGAACAAATTATAGGTGAATTTGAAGACGTAATTACTACTAAAACAGGTAAATGTGACTTATTTCCTTACGAATTTAGGGTTAAGGACTATATTCCTATCCGGATGCCTATCATACATTATTCTCCGCCCAAATTAGAGGCAATGAGAAGTGTGATTCGTAAACTTATGGAGGAAGGTGTGATTTCCAGATCATCTTCGGAATATGCCTTTCCCTCCTTTTTAGTAGGGAAAAGGGATGGAGGGTATCGTATTGTGACTAATTTGTCCAGTCTGAACAAGAAAATCAATTTGGATCTATTTCCTGTGGCAACTGTGGAGGTGGCATTACAGCACTTAAGAAGAGCTCGGGTGTATACCTTATTGGTCCTAATTAATTCATTTCATCAATGTCATTTGCATCCTTTGTGTATGAAATATACGACTTTTCGGACTCCATGGGGTCACTATCAGTTTAACAGGGCATCCATGGGTGCCTCGTTTGGTTCTCAGGCCTTATCTCGGGTCATGGACCATGTGCTAGAGGACATAAAATTTTGATACGTCTTCAACTATGTGGATGACAAAATAATTTACAGTGAGATGGCTGAAGACCACATTGACCACGCCAGAGAAGTATTTACCAGATTTCATAAAGCGGGATTAACAATTAATCCTAAAAAGGTGTCCTGGTTTCAGACGGAAGTCAAATTCCTTGGGTATGTTGTTAAGAGTGGTATGTTGAGTTTAGACAAGAATAAATTTGCCCCTATAGCCCAATTTCCTCGACATAATTCGTTGAAAGGAGTACAAGGGTTTATAGGTATGCTTGGTTATTATTCCCGCTTTGTTCCACATTTTGCGGAAATTGCGGAACCTTTGAACCGGCTCAAGCGTAAGGGACAGTCGTTCCATTGGGGAGAGGAGCAGGAAAATGTGTTCGCAACCCTTAAGGAAGCATTGATTCGTGCTAGTGATCATTAGTTGGCCGACTTTAAGGAACGCTTCTGTCTGCATGTAGACGCCTCTTCGTTAGCCTTAGGGGCCGTGTTAGGTCAGAGAAAGTGCGCCGAGTGCGCTCTAAGTGCGGGGTTTGGGGGCACCTGGCTGCGAATTAGTGACCATGATCGCCGATCTGTGGATAGTTTTGCCAAGAAGTGTGCGACGTATCCTGTGTTCTGTGCAAAACCCCTTCCCTCCCTCCTTGCGCGTGCGCTGTGGGGCCGCGGCCGAGGCGCCCACATCGCTGCAATTTTTCTTTCGGTTCCTACGACGCAGCGGATGGGAGAGGTCGAGGTAGGTAAGCATGCTCCTGTTTGTCTTAATGGGGCTTCACCCCGTGTGGTAAAGGCCGGTGGCGGCGGCAATGAGTTTGTCATTATAATGCATTAACATTTTCTTCTAAAAGCTTTTTCGGCACCGCCGTCTAAATTTCTCTTTGGTGGTTAGTTTGTTTGGATTTTTTAATTTAAATTTCGGGTTGAACTATAAGGAGCCCACGCACCTACATCTTCCCTTTCATTTTAAATGTAAAGGTTTCAGATTAATGGTCTAATGTTTAAAGAAACTAGAGCGTCTGAAAGAAACGTCATGTTTTGGTATCTTAAATCTTTGTACGCTCAGGGATATTCAGTCGAGTAATGCTTGGCGAGAGATTGACGTTGCTAGGTTTGCTGCGTGTAAATGTCGTAGGAACCAGCATTTTTGTACACTTCAGGATTTTGTAACACAAATGTTATGCGCGGTGTGAGCGCAAAACGCTTGAGGTTTGTTTAAACAGGCGTATTACTGGAAATTGTCCGATTGTAACTTATTTTCGACGTATTGCACGGCTAGAGACATTTGTAAGGTCATCCAGAGCGGACATGTAAAAATTACGCAGGGCAAATCAAATTGGGACATCTTGTACTTAATCCTACATAATAGCACATCATTTGTATTTCCACATGCTTGTGTATGAATTGTATCGTCATTCAGCATTGTATTATTCGTATCTGAATTATATTCTTGTTTAAGATATTTATAAATGTTCTTGCAGTAGAGCTCGCGCGAGCACCGACGTGGTTGTACACGT
>PNEQ01008120.1:0-14886 GCA_003012365.1 Medauroidea extradentata
GTCTAGTACTCATACATGGAAGAGGAGATGAGGGTATGGGAAATGGTGCAAAGACTGGTAGCAATGTAAAAAATAAATAATGGTGAGGTTGAGGATGAAAAGGAATTCAGATCATTTATACTGTTAAAGGACTGAAGGACAGAAGATTATAAAGGATGGTCAGGATGTATAAAGGGGTGAATGGAGTGGGAGGGTGGAGGTTACTTAACTAGGTTATTGTACAGGGACAAAAATACTAGTAGCAGAAAGCTTCTTAGGGTTTGAAGGACAGTGTATGAGAGACAGAATGGTCTGGGAGTGTAATGTTTTTTTTTAGAGGGAATTGGTGACAATGATGAGGGTGTGGTAGTTCAGGGAATGTCTGGAATGTGAGGTGGAGTAAGTAAGTATTCCAAGAGGTGCTTTCCACTCGATGAATGCCCAGTTGTAAGCCTGTATCTATACTGTTTTATTTTATTCAGTTGACCACAGTAGGCTTACTATTGTATTAGGCTATAACCAAAACAGCCAACATAGTCCGTCCTTGTCCTCTACATCCTGAACACAGGCTTTAAATAAAGGCCTTGTAAACCTTTGAACACTTTTGAAGTATGCAGAAAACTAATGAATTTGCGATCTACGAGTACTGAAAATTTTAAAAGCATGTTTAGAAATCGAACCTACGAGTTTATTTATTTAGTCTCGTACATAGACGAGGAATTTATAATTGTATGGATCATCTATTATGCACGATGGCTAAAAATAAAACTTGTTTATCCCTATACACTGTCAGCGTCGCTCAGTACACCAATTTCTCGTTTACGAATATTTCCGCACGGATTTCTACACTAGCCACAAGTTTGCCCATCCATTTTACTCACATAGGTAACATTTAATAAGACTACGAAAATACGGTATTATTAGCACAGATGGAGAACAATTTCAACACATTCAGTATTATACAGATACTGTTGAGTTTTACATCCCAAAATATTTCGCTCCACTTCCACATAACATTTGGTTATTTACAGACATCGCCATTTTGCCATTTCAAATCAAAACAATCGTCTGCTTGCAGCGGACTCACAGCGAGTATTTTTTCGCTGCAACCGCTGCGGAAGCGCTGCAGCGCAGCGGTGGCCAGCGATTGCAGCTGAACGTGTGCAGCGTAAAGCGCTTCTGCAGCGCTTTGCCCGCTGAAGGCGCCCTACGACTCGAGGTGCAGGTGCAGAGCAGATTTCCTTGCGATGCGCTGCGTCGGTGCAAAACGCAAGTGGTGATATTTAATCGGCCCCCTGGTGGTAGTTGCTGATGATAATGCTGGTCACAAATGGTAGTTTCTAATGTAGGTACTAGCTTGGTATCAACAAAAACTCAGCTCATGGCCGACACAGTTTTATAAAGTTAAAAAATATCGTGTACAGTTTTGCGAGTTTAAATTTTGTGTAATATAAGGAACTTTCCGTTTATAGTTAGGGGTCCAGAAATTGAGTTTATAAATACAATACTGACCTGATGCAAACAATAACATAACCTTAATTGTTTTTGTAGGAGCATTTGATACAAAACTGTAAGCTAAACGTACGACTACAAAATAAGTCATTTGTTATTAATTTTAATATATGGATTTCCAGCAGCGATGAAACTTACGAAAATTTACTCGCTGGAGTAGGTTATGTTGGTCACGTAGCATATTATGTTTGTTGTTTGTTAGGATACGCCTGCAATGCTATTAAAGGTTTTAAGATAGCGAGAATAAAATATCCTACATATTTTCTACATTGTATATATTTTGCCTATATCCACGGTGAATTCTTTACACATTATTTATTAATAAATAAAATATTAGTTCTCGTTGTTGAAAATTCGTACACGGGTGGATTTCACTCGGGTTAAATTCTGAACACTTCAAACTACCTTACCCCATAACATGGAGGTAATAATTTGCTCATGCTCGTCAAAACATCGTCTGATTGGTTGCTGTGTCGCGATCACGTGATGGTAGTTGTGTCCAGCAGCCAAGAAGTTGAAGTTCGGGAACTTTGCCTTGTAACTGCCAACTACCACAACTGCTAGTAGTTGGTGACATCACGAAAAGCCGTTCAGCCAATTAGAGCCCGCCAGCCACCTGCACTACCACCAGCAATACCAATTCTGCCAGAGCCTTTATAATGAAAACTTTGTGACAATTTTCCTTCATAACTTGATATGAAACTACACTTCTTATATTCTTGTATAAGCACGAGAAAACTACACAATTTTAGGTTACGAAAAATATAACCAAAACATTACTTTTAGCGCGAGAAATGTTCACTGCTACATGGAAGCTATATCTGCATGTAAGCACGCTGGTGTGCAGACAGTTTTTGTCGTCAATGTGGCAGTGAGAAAGATGTTACAAATTTTCTGATTGGCTTGTGTAAGTTGGAGAGGGGAGGCAGTTGTGCCAAGCCAAAATAGGCTCCGCCCATGGGGGTGAAACTCGAATAGGACATCGGGGTCTTGCTTTATGTTTTGCTAAATGTCTGTAGCTAATATGAGTGCAGCACTTTTGCCTCTAGCCATAATTCACTATTCGTTTGTTTTTAGTTGAAGTTTATTAAAATGGTGGCAAGGCGAGGTGGATTGTTGTTGTTCATTTATACGTTTTTATCTAAATTCACTTGAAATCCTCTATTAAAGAAACTAAAAATTATGAAACATCGTTAGCCCAGTGATTTACAGTGTATCCTATGTTTAAATTTTCTGTGTTTCATTAAGTGCTTTCATGTGCCTGTTCCATTTTAAATAACTGGTTATGAGTGAAAAAAGTGCTTTACGATATTTCTTTATGTTTTGATTTATTAATTTTTGATTTGTATCTGTTGTCAGACACACATATTGAGAAATGAAATTAATGTACCAAGGAATGGTTCTGCAGTGTGATCTCCAGCGGAGAAAGCAAGTAGGGAGTGGTAACGAAGTAGAGAAGTTCGTTGGTAATGTTAAGTGTACTGAAGTGTTTACTGTGAGTCTGGTGAAGGAAAAGGCATATTTCACAATGGTTAGGTCAATATTGGAGTATAACGGATCCGAATGTAGAATTTGAAGTGCAGGAGATGGAAATGGTGCAATGAACGAGACTGGTGAAGGGTAAGTGGAAAAGACAGCCTGGGTAGGGTGGTGAGGAGGAAGGGAATTACAGATGATGATGATGATGATGATGATGATGAAGGGAATAAGATAGAGACTATTGAGGATCAGGATGAGCGTGTAAAGACAGGTTAGTTTGTACAGGATGGTAAATGGTGGAGATTTGTTAGTTTAAGTTGCTGGCTAGCTAAGAGAGGGTACAAGGAGAGGAAACAATGATAAGAAAATTCAGAGGGTGTGGATCCATTTGAAAAAGGTGTGTCTGGGCCATCTATATGGCATCAGGGATAGGCAAATATTAACTAATTCATACCTGGTACACACCAGTCCCAGATCTGACCAATATCAGATATAAAGCTTTTTTCAAAAGGGAAAAAGAATCCGTTCCGGTTAGGTCGGTGAGAGAGAAGAATGTTTTACAGGAGGTTTTGTTACTCTGCTGAGGGGGGTTAGAATGTTCAGAAAGGGTTTAAAAAAGTGATAAGAGGGACAAGACACTGATCTTGTAGTATCCTAGTTGGGTGTGGTGCATATTATTACTATCCCTTTGTAATCATGTGACTTTTTGCCAGTTTAGAAAATGCAATCATTATTTTCATATCTGTCTGAAAACCATTGGAGACTTTGGAGTAAAAGTAACAGTAATTTTTTTCTGTATAATGTGGCTACAGTGACTACGTAACATTTCATGGCACCACTGTTGTACAAATTCTTGGTTTTCAAGTTGTAATATTTGTTTTATAGAGTATAAATGAAACAGTGATTTACTTGTTAATAGTAAACAGAGAAAAAATGTAGTATGTAATTTTCTTTCTCATTGTTTATATATTAAATTTAATCCATAAAGCAAATTTAGCGCAAAAATGTTAAAAGGCATTAAAATTAAATTAGTCTTTCTGAACACATTTTTATAAAATAAATGTTTGTCTGCAATGTAAAAACCAAGAATTTGTACATCAGGGGGACAGTGGAATCTTAAGTACTACATCTCACTTTGCAGTGGGACTAACTTTATTTTTTAAACTCCCAAAACCAGATACGTGGTAAGTTATGATGGTATTTTTGAGGTAGGCATAGGGTTTCAGGCAACCTTTCATTTGTTTTACTTTGGAATTTATTATGTGAGTAATATTGCAAATAATTGGGCCTTAATTTATCAGCACATTGTTACAATTTTTAAGGCCTATTACAAAAGTGAGGCAAAACTTTGCCACAGTTTATAGCTCTCTGTGTACTTGACAGTGAATCAAGTAATTAATCATATATTGGAAAATTTTGTTTCAAGAATTTTAATGTAAAATAAAATGTTTTCATTACTTTTCTGTGAGTTAGGGTAGGTCTATTTGTCATTTGTGTTTAGTGCCAGTTGGTTCAATAGGTCTCCTTATAAATTGTGTAGATAAATGTTAAGAATTGTTTTAAAAAATTTTTACTTAAAGCTAAGCTTTTAAAACCTACAACCAAACATAAATTTTCTACCAAACACTATGACAGTGACGCGTTGCCGTGCGCTGTTGATGAGTGGTGTCGCATTGGGCGCCAGCTTCCCCGGAAGTTACCGGGCGGAGAGCATGAGAGGGGGTCGTTCGGCCGTCAGCCGTAGGGGCACAGTAACGTAGACGTACATGTCAAGACACAGGGGTATTCACTTGGTGTGTGGGTGCATGGAATCCTAACCTTGTCAGAGCCAGGTTAGATGCTCAACACAGATCACTCTTAAAGGCCTAGTGAGGTAAACACTGTCACAAGAATGTGGTCGAGACACAGATTTAACTTCACTAATTATTTACTTACGTAACACGATTTAAGTAGCACGTGTGCGCCGCAGATTGCCCCGTACACATTGAGGTTCCCTGGCGGACACACACGGGATACACTTGACCAGGTTAACTTTACCTTATTCACTACACACAAATTCTTAAAATGGAAAATATTACGTTACATGTTAAATTTACGTTGGGATCTAGGGCTGCACGGCTCTGAGGTGAATGGCAAACGGTTCCGGTATTAATTGAGTCTATTGCAGCTAACAATCCGTAAGACAACCTTGAAGACCTCAGAGCACGCGACACGCGTGCGCCCCGACCGAGCTCAATACCGAGACTGAACTGCAAGATGGCGAGCACGTGGCAATCTCCCTCGTGCACGCCACTCGCCAAATAAAAAGTTAAAAATAGCTTGAGATTGTTTTAGATGAAAGTACATACACAACACTGATGGAAATAATTAATAAAAATTTACTACGATGAAACACAGGGAATAGATGAACATTTTAGACACTCGTGGATGATAAAGTTGGTAGTAAAGATATTAATGAAACAATTACACAGCACTTGCATTTGTCGGTACTTAATTGTTTTTGACGTGCGGACAGAACACACACTAGAAAACCCTTTCACAAACTCTTTTCAAAACATAAAAACCTGACAACAAAAATTAAAGTACTGTCTTATACGTCTTTTTGGCGCGAGTATGCTGAAAATAACCACGTTACTACGGGAGATCTCTTAAGTCCCTTCCCGTTGACCGTCCCCACTTCAATTCCCTGTTGGGTCCTTAAAACTGAAATGTTTGGTATGTTCATCATTACGCTGGTGTGTTACACTGACAAGTTACAGACTAAAACCTATGTGTAACTTACGTGGCTAATTCCTCCGTGAGAAGAGAGAGTTCGACTAAACGACCAATGGCCGGTGATACTACGAATATCTTGTAATTTTTGTGCTAATTAGTTTGTTCATTTGTCCTGTCGTTAATGAGTTACCTCTTGGAAATTTTTGCCACGTGGGTGGGCGTGATCCGATATGCGGATGTTGTGTTCCCGTTCCTACCTAGCTGATGATCCATGCACACGTCGTCGGGTGCACAGCTGACGTAGGGTGCGCGGTGGGCACTGTTGATGGTGATGGTGGCGCTGTAGGGACAAACGGGCTAGGGTGGTTGGCGTCAAATGCCCCCCTCCTGGGAGACCGTTTGGACCTCGGCGGAGACCTGGTGATCCCGTCGTTGGACCTGGTGCGCTGTTGTGTCATGCGCAGCAGGTGGCTGGAGCCCGGCGTTCCTGACGGGTGCGTAGGTTGTACCGGCTCTGGAAGTGCGGACTGTGATCTCGCAGTGGTCCCGTAGGGGCGTGACCCTGAAGACGGGGTGGGGCGTCGGCGGCTGCTCTGGTGGGCGGGTGTTCGCTACAGAGTGTGCAGGTCGCTCGGCCTGGACGGCGTAGGCGCCGTGAACGTCGGGGAGGTGAAGACTCACTCTCCCGACTTGAGTCGTCATCGCTGCTGCTGTCTGGAAAGGTCGGTGGGCGAAGACGCTGCGGACGTCGCAAGCAGGGGGGGTTGAGGCGCAAGCTTGTGGGGCGTTGTGCTCCCCCTGGTGTGTGACTTGTGTGACCGGACACTTCGTCACCGTGTTCGGCCGCTGACACTGCTGCTGATGGCTCACGTGAGGTGCGCAAGGCGTCGTCGACTTGGACGTCCTCTTGGGCTTTGGCCTGTACCTCAAGTACGTCCATCGGCGTGCCCGGGATGGGCTCCTCGACGGATTGTTTAACGACGCTTGACGGCGTAATGGGTGCCTTGATGGGTGGTGTCGGGCTGCGGAGTGTATTGCCCTGGGGTGCAGTGATTGCTGGTGTGCTGAGGGTGGTGTGGGTGGACGCTTCGTCGGCGCTACTTCTCGCCGCTGTCCTGTGGGGCGTGGTGCCATTGGGCGTGGCGGGTTGAAGGAGTCGTTGAAGTGCGCTCCGCGTCTCAGATTCTGTTGTGGTTATGTCAGAGTTCGTGTGTGGTGGTGTGGCAGGTTTGTCGCCGCCGTGGTTCCGTGCATCGTCCGGGGGTTCGACGGCGAGGCATATGTCGTCCCTGTGGATGGGAATGCTGCGGCGTCGACTGACCTTTACGAGGTAGGTGGTCAGCCCACGTCGGCCGATGACGAGGTGTGGTCCGCTCCAGCGTGGCGCGAAGCCAGCACAGAAGTTCTAAGTAGCTTTCGACAGGGCGTGAGCCTAGATGTACACTGGTTGTCCGACGTGGAGGTGGCGTGGCGGTCGCGAATTAGTTGGCACCCACTTCTGCGCGTATGTCGCCTGTTTGGCACGGACATCCTGGAGAAGGTTTTCTCGACGTCGGCGGCGTGCGTCATTACTCTCCGGAGCTTAGTCGACGTCTGGGTGAGGGTAGATGTGCTCACCAGGTAGTGGTAGTTCTCGTCCTTGTATAATTTAAGCTGGTGATTGACCTGTGGCTATATTGACTCGGCGGCATATCGTGAATAAAGATGCCGGTAACTCTTCCACCCATGTTGCGTGATTGTTGCCGACTCGGAGGCGGAGTTGTGTCTTGAGGTCTTGATTGCGGTGTTCTGTGGGGTTCGCACGTGAGTGGTAGACGGCAATGGTATGTGGTACCACGCCCCACTTAGTGCAGGCGTCCCTCCACTTCTTGCCGGTGAACTGTGTCACGTTGTCCGTCAGCAACTTACGCGGGTAGCCCCATCGGGGGAAGAACTCAGTTTCTAGGGTTCGTATAAGGACGTGTGCACGAGAACTTGACACTGGATAGGCTTCCGTCCACCTGGAGAAGTTGTCTGTGACGACTAGGATGAATCTCTTGCCGCTCTTTGTCCTGGGGTATGGCCCCATGAGGTCAAAGGACACCGTCTCGAATGGCTCCGTCGGCACCCAAGGTTGCTGCTGTTGGGTGCTGTCAGTGCGTCGGCTCTTGAATAGGTTGCACTGCACACATTCCCTGATGTATCGGCGTACATCACGAGTCATACCTGGCCAGTAGATGTGGGAGCGTACCTTGAGAAATGTCTGTGCGGCACCTGGATTACCTGCGAACTCGTTTGCGTGCGCATGTCTGAGTACGGTGCGTCGTGCTGCAGTTGGTACATGGACTCGCCACAGTGCACCAGGTGTCCTGGCGCGTGTCAAAAGGTGGCCGTTGCCATTTCTCTCGACCTCGCCTTCCTCGTCGACGCGCAGACCTAGTCGGTGTTGTACGTCGGGGCACTCCCTTTGCGCATTGTAGACAGTCTCCAGCAGTTGCGGCAAACTGTGTCCGTCTTTGTCAGCTGTTGCTATGAGGTGACATTGTGCTGCTGGTCGCTTCGTCGTGAGTGCTCCAGTGGTCCGGGGTGGTAACAATGTGTACCATTCCTCGTCGTCGACGGCGATGGTGTTGCCGGGTGATCTGGACAACTCGTCGGCGAACTGGTTTTCAGACAATGGGACGTGCTGTACCTCGAAGTCGTACGATTGCTGGAGCATCGACCATCGTGCTAGCTTGCTCCGGGCCTCTTTCATGGAATGTAGCCATACCAGGCAGCGATTGTCGGTGCGGAGGGTGAAACGTTGGTACTCCAGAAAAGGACGGTACCTCTTGATGGCCCAGACGACCGCAAGGCATTCCCTCTCGTTGACGTCGTACCTGCGTTCGGTGCTGCCGAATTTTGCACTGCTAAAGTCGATGATGTGCCTCTCTCCGGCGGCGCCTAGCTGGAATAGAGTAGCTCCTACTCGCTTCTCGCTGGTCTTCGGTCTGCAGGTAGAGATGCTTGGCTGGATCATGTCGTGCTAAGGTGGGGCAGGTCTGGAAGCGTTGCTTGATGTTCCGGAGGCTCTCATCGTGCTCAGTTGTCCAGACGAACCGTTTCTGCGGTGACAGCAACTCCGTCAGCGGCGCGGTGATCGTCGCGAAGTCGGCGATGTACTCACGCAACCAGTTCACCAGACCAAAGAATTTGAGCAGTTGTTTATGGGTTTTAGGCACGGGGTAGTCGTCAATCAGTACCAGCTGTTCGGCAGTAGGACGGTGACCTAGCTCGTCGACGAGGTGCCCGAGGAACTGTATCCGCCCTTTCCCCAGGTGACATTTGCAGTTGGCGCACGTCAGTTGATTTATGGCGAGTCGCTCCAGGACCAAGGACAAGTGGCGGATGTGGTCTTCCCACGTCTCCGACCAGATCACCACATCGTCCAAGTAGGCAAGGGCGAAGTCACCTATGTAGCCGTCCAGCACCCTGACCATCATGGCCTGGAATGTGGACGGCGCGCCTTTGAGTCCGAACGGCATGGCGCAGAATTGAAAACGTCTCCCATCGGGAGCGGTGAAGGCTGTCTTTGGGCGGTCCTCTGGTTTGACGTGTACTTGCCAGTAGCCACTCCGAAGGTCTAGTGAAGTGAGGATCTTTGCACGCCCCAGGGCTCTGAGTGCATCGCGCACGTTGATGTACAGAGGCAGCGATGACTCTGTGGCCAGGTTGACTGGTCTGAAGTCGACGCAGAACCTCCAAGTTCCGTCCTTCTTTGGCGCTAATGTGATGGCGGGATTGTACTGACTGTGGGTAGGCTCGATAACGCCCTCCTTTAGCATGTCGTCGATCTGCTCCTTGATGATTTGGCTTTGGTGTGGCTGATAACTACGATGTGGCACTTAGATTGGCCGATCATGAATGAGTGGAATGGCGTGTTCGGCGACAGTAGTATGTTGTAGGGGATCGTCGTCGGCAAAGACGTCTCAGCGTTCGTTCAGGATGCGCTGCACGGCGTCACGGTGTTCCGGTGGTATCGCATGGTCAAGGTCGTCTAATGACACCTCACTCGTGCGTCCGTTCTGACTCTGCTCCAAGTTGTACACTGTTCGTCGTTCTGTTGTGCCGAAATGAATCCGCTGTGCTGCGGGTTCGACGATCTTGTTTTGCTCCGTGAGCCAAGGTACACCGAGAATGACGTCCTCCCGTAGGTTGGCAGTGACTAGCGCCGTCGTGGTGGTTATGACGTCTCTGATGGTGATGGTAATCGACGCTTGGCCCATGGCCTCCCCTACCTGTTCACGTGTTGCTAGTTGAAAGGTGCGGTTGACAGGTGTCATTTGGCATACGTCAACAAAACCTTGACGTACGAAGTTGTGTGATGCAGCGATATCAATGAGTGCGTAACACGCCTTGTTGTTGAGGAGCACAGGAATACGTAGCACCCGGTGGTTGTTCTGTTGGATCTGCTGCACGATGGCGTTTTGTACTGTCAGCGCTGGCGTTGATGTTTTGACGCGGGGGCAGGTCACGTCCGGTGGCACTCCCCCGCCCTCTAGTTTCCAGCTCCGCGTCCGTGGGTGTTGTTAAGAGGTGGGTATGGCGTCCGATTTGGACATTGGCTGTGCCAGTGCATCTGGTTGCCTGGGCAATTTCTGCATGGGTGGGGAAGTAGCGGTGCACGTACCTGCTGCTCTGTCCTTGGTGGTAATGGTGGTCGGCCGTCAGGTGCGGGTCGGCCTTGCCCACTCGGTGCTGTCCGGTGTGACGTGCTGTTGACATTTGACGGCGGTTGTTGATTTCTGCTGGCAGCTGCTTGGCCTAACTTCCGTGGTGCGTTGAGGTCGGCCTCTCGTCACTGTACTTCGTCGCGTCGAGGTGTGAGGTCTAACACAACGATCGACCGCATGAAGTCCTCCAGAGAGGAGTGGATGAGTGGAGCTAGTGCGCCACGAAATTCCGGTCGTGCGGTTGATGCTACTACTTCGAGGATGTCGTTCGCATCCATTTGCGGGTTGAATTGACGTACGATGTTGATCTTCTGCGTTGCGAATGCTGCCAGTGTCTCGTGCTCTCCTTGTATGTCCAAGACGGCACGGCTGCGTACTTGAAGTGATGCATACATGCTGGCGAACCGGTAGTTGAAGGCGTGTAAGAAGTCGGGCCACTGGATACCGTAGCACGTGACTGTCTACCACCATTGTTGTGCTTCGCCCGTCAGCTGATCGGCGATGCAATGTGTCCATTCTTCCTCTTCAACGTCATGCCGTTGTAGACGCCGTGTGCAATCGTCAATAAAGGCATGCGGATCTTCTTGTTGGTGTCAGCTGAAGCGTGGCAGTGCTTGGAACCGCGCCGGTGTCGTCATCGGCCGCGCGACAGCTGGCACCGTTGTTGTTGTGGCTGGGGCTAGTGAAATTTCGGTGGGCCATGTGGTGATTTGCACCAATGGCTTCGAGTGCGCTGTTGGCCCAGGCGAGTTATTCACCCTGAGTGTCTCAGCGTGTCGCGGGTTTTGATGCTTGACCTTGGTGATGCAATGTAAACAACGAAAACTACGTTTGTTTACATCCAGCCATTCCTCTGTTGTGAAGCAACGAAGATGCACGCGCCCTCCGCACACTACACAGTCCACTACATTTGCACTGGGTCCGTGACATATTGCTTGTTGACAACGTGTGACAGGTAACACTTCACCAGTGTAATGTCTAGCGGTGACGTAACACTTACGGGTTTGATGCAGTTGACACACCAGACGCATTGGATCCGCCCGTGATGGTCCCAGGTTCGTAGCTCGTCGGGTGACAAACATTTTTCGTGGTACTTCCGTTGGCAGAAATAACACTGAAGGGTACCTGATGCCATCCGTGACACCAAAACGCATTCGGACAGGTGTAAAATTTTTTGCCGGCTCAGTTGTGGCGATCAGACGTGTGTCTTCCCTACATTCACAACTGTTGTTTCGTGCCGCGGGGTTTACGAACCCTGCGACCCGTCGTGGTTTGACACATTGTTCACACAGTGGGGTTGAAAGGCCTCCCGAGAGGCATGCAGCAATAGAACTATTAATTTTTAAGTTTTGTTGATGAATACTTGCGTTTAGTTGCTCCAAAAGTTGTTGATCCTGACATACACACGGTTGCTGAAATGGATTGATCGTGCTGGCTGTTCGTACACATTTGCGACATAGTTCATTGTTTATTTTCCCGGCGCTGGTCGCCCAGCGTACGCGCCCACTATCCATACCGAGTGGATTCCACGGAGTTGCGCGGCCCGACATCCCGTCAGCTGTTGGGGCGAGGTCACGGCCTACCCTCTCGCGGCAGGCCTCGCCGCGCAATTCGCGAAGGGGGGGAGGAGTAAACCAGACCGGCGAAAGCAGGTGGCGTGTCACGCACGCACACACGCACTGTTGTTGTTGTTGTGAGTCCCTCCTCCAAGATGGGAGGGAGGGGGAGGGTGGTGATGCACTCGTGCTGCCACAAGATGGCGTCACTTGTTCCTCGTCTCCTTGTCGTGAGCGCGTCTGACGTCACCACGTTTGCTGCTGTGCTGTGATTGGCCCGTTGCTCTTTTGCTGGCGTTTTGCACAACGCTGGATTTTTGGATTGGAATTTCGAGGTTAGGTTTTAGGCCGGGAAGGGTTGGGATGATGTCTCGTGTAGGTTTCACCGGGAATTACCTGGATTTGTGCGTTGTTGCGTAGCATGTCTTGACGGTAGACTCAATCTCTGGCCCCACAAGTTGGAAGCCATTTGACGCGTTGCCGTGCGCTGTTGGTGAGTGGTGTTGCCATGGGCGCCAGCTTCCCCGGAAGTTACCGGGCGGAGAGCATGAGAGGGGGTCGTTCGGCCGTCAGCCGTAGGGGCACAGTAACGTAGACGTACATGTCAAGACACAGGGTTATTCACTTGGTGTGTGGGTGCATGGAATCCTAACCTTGTCAGAGCCAGGTTAGCTCGGTCGGGGCACACGCGTGTCGCGTGCTCTGAGGTCTTCAAGGTTGTCTTACTGATTGTTAGCTGCAATAGACTCAATTAATACCGGAACCGTTTGCTATTCACCTCAGAGCCATGCAGCCCTAGATCCCAACGTAAATTTAACGTGTAACGTAATATTTTCCATTTTAAGAATTTGTGTGTAGTGAATAAGGTAAAGTTAACCTGGTCAAGTTTATCTCGTGTGTGTCCGCCAAGGAACCTCAATGCATACGGGTCAATCTGCGGCGTTCACGTGCAACTTAAATCGTGTTACGTAAGTAAATAAGTAGTGAAATTGAATGTGTGTCTCGACCACATTCTTGTGACAGTGTTTACCTCACTAGGCCTTTAAGAGGGATGTGTTGAGCGTCTAACCTGGCTCTGATAAGGTTAGGATTCCATGCACCCACACACCAAGTGAATACCCCTGTGTCTTGACACGTACATCTACTTTACTGTGCCCCTACGGCTGACGGCCGAACGACCCCCTCTTATGCTCTCCGCCCGGTAAATTCCGGTGAAGCTGGCGCCCATGGCAACACCACTCACCAACAGCTCACGGCAACACGTCACATCTTTTATTATTATTTAAGTTTTTACCTATAGAAATCTTAGGAAAACAAGATTCAAAAATTCTGCAAATAGTACTATGAAATAAGCTAAATATTAAATTAGTGTCAAAACACTGATACAATTCAAACCATGAGGTGCGACTTAATTCTTGATTAAATTTATTGATAGATGTATCATTTATGATTCTTTTCTTTTCAATGAATGATCTTGAAATAACTGAAGATTTACACAAAAATAAAAGTTGTTCATCATTATCTTAAAGGGCGTTATAAAATGGTAAAATTATGTAATTACAAGAATTTAACTTATTGACAATTATATTGTCAAGAGCTGTTGAGCAACTGTTTACAATCCTGGTTGGAAAATTTACAGTTTTCATTAAATTAAAAGAATTAAATAAATTTTCTATTTTTTGTAAGTTTAAGTTATCACATAGGAAATCAATATTAAAATCTCCACATATAACAATTTCATTATTTGTTTTAAAAAACTTAGAAAGCACAATTTCAAGGCTATTTAAGAAGAGTTTAAAATTTCCAGAAGGGGACCAATAAACTGTAAGAATAATTATATTCTTGCCAGGTAATGAAACAGATCCAACAACACATTCAAAATCCTTTTCTAAGCACAACTTAGTTACATCCAGTTCTTTCGAAACAATATTATCTTTAATATAAATGTATACACCACCTCCAAGGAATTTACATCTACAGAATTTTGACAATAAAACATAACCAGGTATAAAAATTTGAGAAATTTGATCATTTCTTAAATGGTGCTCAGTTATGCATAAAATATGAATACAAATATTATAGTTTTTTTTCAAAATTTTGAATGGATAAAATAAATTCCTTAAGTTTATTACGAATACTACGTATATTCTGGTGTACAATAGTGAGCTTATTATAGTAGGAACCAAGCCCACTATAAGCTTTAGAAATAGGCCCATGAACCCTGTATTCATAAAAATAAGTTCTTCAACTTTAGAAATCTCAACAGACACATCAGATTTCATACTAAAAAAACAGAGTTATCTACATGTGATTTTGGTGTAGATTTCAACAACCATTTATCAAGAAATGATAATTTTCTCACTGATTTCTCAGATAACATTTTACATTTAGAATTTAAGTCCTTATCTGTTTGAGTTTGCTTCTTTCTCAGCCATAAATCAAAAAGTGTCGGTTTTCTAACTAGTGTTACACTAAAAAAACTATTTATAACCTCACACATTTCAGATGCTACAATTTTTTCCCCTGCATTATTCAGATGCATGCCATGCCTAGTAAAATTGGATCTATCCATAAAACTAATATCAACATACCTTACATTTTTGTACTTCGTACATAATTTCTCAAACTTTCTATTTGTGTCACTGATAACAATATTAACACATGATGTTTGCATTAAATCATGTCGGTGAGGAATGCTTGTAACAATAACTTTCTTGTGATCCAATCTAGATAAATTCTCTTCAAGACATGAAATTGCAATTTCCCCTTGGTCTCTTGCTAAATCATTTGCACCACCCATCACTACTACACAATCACTCTTTTCCACAAAAACAGATTTCTGTTTAATTGGTCGTAACACTTCTTGCAATGGAGCACCTGGTTTAGTGAATCCTGTAATTACTAACCCTGGATTCTGGCACAATACTTCTTCAGCAAGACCTTTGCTGTGACTA
>PNEQ01008125.1:0-11268 GCA_003012365.1 Medauroidea extradentata
CCTCCTCCGTACAGCGGTAACACGTCATCCCAGCGAGTATAGGCGCATGGGCAGGTCGGCCATGACAACCCCTCCCGCTAGGATGGCACCAATTGGTGCTACGTGGGTGTACATGTACGTGGATATGGGCTCCGCACCTAGATTTGCCTGCTGGGCCAGTGAGAAGGGTGCGCGAAACCGTCACTAACAAAGGTACCCCATAGGGTCACACAATTTGGAGGCAGCACTCAGAAGTGAGGACAGACCCTCATTAGGAAGAGAAACATCGCCCTGGCCTCAGACGATGGATAAGTGAAGTAAAGATACGATGGGACCTGGTGAGATGAAGAGAAGAAAGGATGACAAAAGAGTGGAAGTTGAAAAAGACAGACATGAGATGAAGGTCCGAATAAATTGCAGGTCCCGACCGCAACCCGGTTAGTCGCCTTTTACGACAAGCACGGGCTGGCTGTGGTGGTATTCTACCCCGCCACCACACAGGGTTCACTTCATTATATTAACACAACAGTTCTATACTGACTGTGCCAATAACTAAAATGTAAAAATCCCCAGTTTAGTCGATTATGACCCTAAGAAAACACAGAAACATAAGTGGCCAAAGTGCAATCATTCTCACAGGCCGCCCTAGGCGAAACACACACAATCGTGATAATTCCCAAACATACACATATCGCCAAAATATCCCCAAATATCACATATTTGCATTACTCACTGAGAACCCGAGTAACAGCAAAATTAAGGTGGTACACTGGTTTTCCTGACCGGTGCATCGGTCCTAATTATAATTATTAGCCCCAGTTGTAGGCCACGTAGCGATAGGCCTTTCTATCAACCACACATCACTAACGCAGTGCTGAAAATGTCATTATCCGACAGCTGCAAGCATGTATTGGCTAAAGCGACCGACTGCCGATTACAAGGCGACAGTGACGAACTATGTAGACACATTACAAACGACTTCATTGCACAGTAATGCTGACAGTCACAGTAGAAAGCAGGAAACTGCCGCCTTACATTATATTCAAAAGGAAGACACTGCCTAAGGGGGTGAAGTTTCCTCCAGGCATCCATGTCCGAGTACAGGAAAAGAACTGGATGGACACAAATTTTTGTTAAGGACTGGCTGAAGACTGTGGGAGCGGCAACCAGGGGCGGTACTGAGAAAGGAAGCATTGTTGGTGTGGGACAGTTTCCGCACATCTCGTTGATGTGGTGAAGAGTACCTTACAGGAGTCAAGGGTTGACTTGGCCGTTATCGCTAGTGGCCTAACGTCGATGATTCAGCCCCTTGATGTATTCATCAACAAGTCCTTCAACGGCCATCTCCGTCTTCTGTGCTCGGACTGGATGGCCAGTGGAACGAAAGAGCTGACCCCTGTGTGACGAATTAAGCGGCCTTCTCTGCCCATGACCTGCGAGTGGGTGAAGCAAAATTGGGCTCCAATCACCAAGGAAATCATCACGGGCTTTAAAAAAACAGGCATCTCCTCTGCGCTCGACGGCACTGAGGACGACAAAGTTTGGGAGAATGAGAGTGAAGCCGACGACCCAATCGAGGCTGAGAACGATTCCAGTAGTAATGACAAAAGACAAACTTGGCGAGTGGTTGCTCTCGTTACCAACTTTTACAGTTCAATTTTTTTCTCTCTTTTTTTTTTTTGTAATTATGTGTTTCGGTTACTGTTACCTCTAAAAAATGTAAGTTTTTTTATCTCAGTCTTGTGCTTATTATTGTTTACTTTGTTCTTTACTATACACTTCCCAATAAAAATGGCATCATTTTAATAAGCATGCAGCAAGTAAACAATACGCCAGAATAACATCTTTCAAATTCAACATTTTGAAGTATTTTTGTGGAAGTACTTGACCAAAAAAATTTTTCTTTCCCCTTACTGGCCGCACCCCATTTTTTCCAGTGTAATTTGGTATAATTTGTGCGACTATGCGAGTAAATATGGTATGCATAGTCTATCCTCTGCCTTCCTCTCACAAAACTGTGAGGTCAACACACCATTAAAATTGAATCATGTGAATTTTATATTACTCAACTTTTGTCTAACTTTTATTGCATAGTTAACAGTAATATGTTTGGTCCCTTCAGATATTTGTAAAAAAAGACTTTGTTCACTACAAATGCTACTACTACCTGTATTGACCTAATCACTATGGCCAGTTACTAGCTATAAATTGTACCAAAGTAAAAAAAAAATTAAACAACTTTGCTGTACAGAAGGGACATTCAAAACTATCTATTTTTACAATGTTCTAAGCCTCATTTTTTCTGTTAAATTCAGTATGTATTTCACTAAAATATTTTACAAAGCAAACCAGTGGAATAGAAAGAAAAATTTATTACTAAAGGGTTATTAGAGCCAAGCAAAAATTTAAAAAACTACATAAAGAAAGTGAATTCAATAAATTGCAAACTTTTTTAAAATACTAAAAGTGCCACAAAACAACTTATAGGAATCTTCTTTAAAAAACCCTACCAACTCTCTATTGTTAATTTTATAAAAAAAATTCCAAGAATATCTTAACCGCTACTTGGGTTGTCATGAAAACTGAATCAGGTGTAAAAAAATTCTCAAAGCAAAACCTGGAAATAACAAATAAAAGCAGAACTACCTTAACATCTGCAAGTCAGACAGCCAATTACATACCTGCAATGTAGCCAAACAAATATGTGATGAAATACCACAACAAAAATTGTGAATGTGGAAAGACAATGCAGGTGCTGCTTCCCTTTATTTGTACCAATAAGTTTTCCAAAAATTGCTACAAATATCAAAAATCTAATGAATAAATATTCCACGGGTCTCGACGATAAACCATTCAAAATAATAAAAATTGTTTCAAGCTGTTACTAATGCCCCTCACACATATAATAAACTAATAATTTACAAATGGAGTTTACCTCGATGACCTTAAGATTGCTAAAGTTATGCCACTATCCAAGAAAGGGGATGGGAAATAAATTGAAAATTACAGACCTATATCATTGCTTAGCTCACTGTCAAACATTTTGAGCAACAATAAGTACAGGATTGTACAGTATCTTACAAAATTCAATTTATTAAATAACCTTCAAAATTGGTTTTTAACACGATAAAATACAGAATCAACAATAGGTGATTTTTGTGAAGATATTACATGTCATGACAAATCACAATGCTTCACTGGGACCATTCTTGGCCTTCAATACTGTAGACCATACAATCAAATTACAAAAATTAGATAAAATATGGAATAGAGGAAATTTTAATAATTTACTAAAGCAATACTTAACAAACAAAAGGCAAGCAGTTAAAGTTTCGAAAAAAATTATATTATTGATATTTTTCGTTCTAGGGTCAAGGTTATTTCTTATTTACTTGAATGATCTAGAACTGCAAACGTCTGATTATCTCTGAAGTGTACTTTGCTGATGATACAAACTTACTTATCAAACTGTCAAAATATATAATGCTGGAAAAAAGTGCAACAAATGTAATCTGTAAACTTACTTCCTGATTTCCTTCTAACAAATTGGCTTTAAATCTAGGTACGACCAAATATATTCTGTTTAATCCGAAAGCTACAACCGAAGAACCAAAAGGTACAAAGAAGATAGGCCAAATGGGTGAAAGCTAAATGGAGAAGGCAGAGGCAGGTTGGAGAGGTTGAAAGTAATTTCAGGCCAGGCTATCAGTGATTATGAGGAACATGGGTTGGAAAACACTGAAGGACAGCAGAAAGGTAGAGACTTGTACAGATGTACAAGATAGTAATCGGTGAACATTTGGAAGAGGGTATTTTTAGAGGCAGAGGAAACAGCAAGAAGATCAGCAAGTCTGGCAGAGGACAGAGCTGCAGTTACAGTCTATATTGGTTAGGATGGTTAGGGAGTGGAATTTGTTGCAGGAGGTAGTGTCACTGAGGGACACTGGATAGTTTAGGAAGACTGTGGAAAGAATGATGTAGGACGGCTGGGATGCTTGCCATAAGGCGTTAGCCCACTTGCAAGTCGGTTATTATTATTTGTGAAGTGAAAAAGACTGAGGCATGTTTTAGTAATAATGATTCATCGTTGGATATGAGTTGTCCCCCGATGGCAAGCCTACACTCTTCATTCACTCTCCAGACTCCTCCTGAACAACCCAACCCACTCAACCTTCACTAGGACCTCCCTCAGCACGTTCCATTCCCTCACCAACCTTACTACCTCTCTCCGTCCTCCTCAAAACTCTCTGTATCTTCTCACTGCTGTTCCCTCTCCCTCTGTAACCTCCATTTATCCACATCCCCCATGCCGGCCTCCATAGATTAGTCGTTAGCATGCCGGCCTATGGTACTAAGAGGTCCTGGGTTCGAATCCTGGTACGGGCATGGATGTTTGTGTCGTTTTCTTAGGTTTACTTAGTTTGAAACCCATCCCTCACTAAGCCCGAAAAGTGCATAAAGCCTGGGGACATTAATAAAAAAATCTCTAAAACATCCCCCAGCCTCCCTCTCCCATCTTGAACAACGATCATCTCTACTCTTTGTCCTTCAAAGCATTCCAAGAAAAAGCAACAATGGCGGACAGTGACGTGTGTGACATTTGCCCAGTTCGTAATAAACAAGTTGCAGATAAAGGACTTTTCTGCGAGGATAAGTGCTATTTATTGACACATCGCAAATGTGCCCAAGTCAGAACAAAGAGCTATGAAAAATTACATACGAGTAATGTGATATACAGTGGTAATGTATGCAAAGCACAGGTGGAGCTTGAAACCACGAGGACGCAGTCGACAGCTCAAAAGGTTGACAAAATCACTGAACTAGTACAGGCTCTACAAGCCAGTATGAATGAGCTTCAGCAGAAAATTGATAGTGGCATTATCTACGAGCCACACGCAAAACAAATATATGAACTGCCGATCCAAGTTAAGCACCTAAATAAAGATAACGATAGTCGAAAAGTTCCAGAAATGTGACAAGTACAGTCAAATAATGTGGCTGAAGATGAAATGAAATATCCACAACAAGGAACTGGGATTTGGCAGTGAAAATTGGCAGGTCTTCCTTGCTGATTACATCTTGCCGATCACATCACGAACTACAACAAATCACTTGGAGAAGGCAAGGGAGCTCAAAGAGACAGGTAAACTGGCAATAGCATAGACATCAAGGGAGAAGATCATCATGGTAAAATCTGAAGGTAAGCCTTTGATAGTGAAAAGACTCATGGGAGATTGAAGATGCAATTAAACAAGAGCCAACGAGACAAGCAACAATCAGTGAGGTTAAGGTAACACAGCACAGGTAAGTTTATACATTATAGGTCATATGGCTAATATAAATGTTCAAAACTGTCAGTGTGCAACTGTACACAATATTAAGATGATTGAGGTAATTGATAACCTAGAATTCTGTTGGTCACTTGATACTAATAGAAAAATTAGAAACTTTCGAAATTAGATGTATACCACTCAAAATATTACAACCACATCTAAAACATAGCCGACAAACTGTTCTTATAAGAGGTAAACCAAAAAACTATCATTCCAATTGGGGATATACTGAGAGAGGAGTACCACAGGGGAGCATACTAGGGCCTCTTATTTCTCATATATATGAATGATCTCCCACTGGCTATAAAAAATGGAAAAGTCTTATTTGCTGACGACACAACTATCCTTAAATGGGGAGAAACTGAGGAATCTCGAAACAAGTGCTACAAAGCATTCTCTACTGCAAAACTGGTTTTCTATAAATCAACTGAAATTAAACAGTAAAAAAAATTGAATAAATTTAAAAGAAACTCAACAAGAAGACACCTCTCAATTTAAACAAACCAAGCAGATGAGCAAGTAAACAAAAAAACAGTTACAAATATTCTAGGAATAGATACTAACAAAGTACGAAAGAAACTGTCTTCTATGTATTAAATAATAATTTGATGTCTGAACAACTCTGTCGACAAAGAAACCTTGAAAACAATATACTTTGTCTACTTCCATTCTATTATGACCTATGGTATTGATGTATGGGGTAATGCAAAAAAATGTGTACTCATATTTTGACTTCAGAAAAAAGTCATTAGAATAATCCGAAATGTAAGTAATCATTAAAGTTACAGGAATCTTTTTAAAAATTCCTCTATTCTTCCACTTTATAGACTCCCCTTGAAAAAAAAAATCAAAGTACCATTAAGACTTACATGGAAACCCAAAGTTACAACACAATAAATGCAAAACAAAAACAAATATGTATTCAACGCAGCACAGCACAATACGCACTCAGTAGTCATTATGTTGGTTAATCACTCTTAGTTAGTATTCCTACTCCACTGGCTCAATCAACAAATTATGAAATGTGATATAAAAAAAACATACCCACTGTATCTATGGCACTGAAGAACTAAAAGATTTGAAGGTGAAGTAGTAAACCATTGTAAAAGGAAATTGGTCAGTGTAATTTCTCTTACCCACTTCTGTCTTGCCAGTGTTAAATAATATTTTTTAAACATGATACATAGTAGTAGACTATAAGACACTTATAAAAACATTTTTTGTACCATAAGTAATTTGGATTTTCATCTGGATCCAATACTTCCCTAGCAACTATGTAGTTGAATAATGAAATACAATTATTTATTGATACTGGTAATTTAGCCTCAGCTATTTTTATAGATCTGTGCAAGGCCGTTAGTACTGTTGGTCTAATGCAAGATGGCGCCACAGCAGTCAAAGTAGTCGTTCCTTGGCAGTAATTTTAAGGTATTAACCGATATTAAAGTGCTGTAATAGTAAAACAAGCATGAAAAACAGTATTCTGTGTGATATTTGCAACTTTTGGTTTCACTTTCTAAAATGTAGTGATGTAACAAATAATAAATACATGAAAACTACTTCGTCTGCAGTGTGTTCAGAAAAGTGTGAAAATGAAGAGTATGAAAAGCTCAACAATAGCGCTAACAAAGGCACTGTCGACATAAAGTGTAAATGTAATGTTATTGAAAAGCTGATTGAAGAAATTGCATCTCTTCGAGGAATAATACGAATATTAAGATAAGAAGACAAACGTATTAAAAACAAACACACAAGGTCTGTGCATCATCCAAGACACAAAATGGTCAACTGTAGTGAAACCAAGACCAGAAAAACATTCTGAGACTCACCAACACCACCAAGTCAAAACTTCAAATAAGTTTCCACATTTGCAGAAGATGACTCAGAACAAAACGAAGATATTCCAATCCTAAGATGGAAGTCCTTCACTGGGAAAAGCAGTAGTCGGTCCGTTGGCATCCAAAAATAAAAAAAAAATCTTCACGTCCAAACCAACATCCAAGTCAAAAGTAGTCAAGAAATCCCACTGAGAAAAGTACATGAAAGAATTTTTCTGCATTCTGATAGCCACAAGAGAGGCTTACCTGCAATTTTAGAAGAGAAAACATACTTGAAGATTTTGAAATTATTGGTATGGTTAATCCAAGTGCTCCAGTACATGAAATAACTAAATTTAACACAGAAACAGGTGTGAGGAGTTCAGCTGAGGAATACAGGAACTGTAATTCCAATGATCATGTAGTACTGATTGCAGGCTCAAATGATGTGGCCAAAAATTAGTCAAAGAAAGGTTTGTTTTGCTTAAAAAAATCCTTGCTAGTGATACACATACAAATGTTTTCGTAGTTAACATTCCAGTCCGTTAATATTTACTGTCATCATCATGTGTAAATGTGGAAGTCAACAATACAAATGACAAACTAACATCCATATGTAAACATTTCAGAAATGATCAAGTAATTGACATTAATTACATAGGTAGGCAAAACTTCACAACACATGGTCAACATCTCGATCGTAGTGTTAAAGAGAAACTGTGTAAAAAAAATATTAGCACTTGTACGAGAGAAAAGTTTTACAGTACTATAGCTCATTGTAGAGATGGAGGCTATGAAGGCTGTTGCATAGTAGCATCAAAATTTGATATTTATTCTGTGAAAGAACTTCGGTTTGTTAATAATCTTAGCACAAATTCTGTATTTAAATGTTGTGCAGTTACAGGTCAAACTTCCTTTATAATACTTTCCCTCATACAAAGAGCTGGAACAGTTCGAACCGTGTTTGGAAAGTGTGCTTACTTCGTACAAAAATATTTTCTGCTTAAGGGACTTTAATATTAATTTATTGAATAAAACTGCAACGGAAGTTAAGTATATTAATCAGATTATGTCAATTTTTGGCTTTACACAGTTAGTATCTGCCCTTATTAGAGTTACGCCGCATTCGGAAACTTAAATTGATCTGATAATAGTTAGAAATGATGCCAAGGTAAAGTATCTACTTGGATTTACCGACCACAACCTTACTTACATCAGTTTATCTTTTCCTAGACCGGATTACGAGTCAAACATTGTGCTAAGATGTTGCTGTAAACAAATCAATCCTAAACTATTCAATGAGCATTTTAAAAAATGTTAGCTGGCAAGCAGCGAATACTTGTGATGATAATGATAAAGTTAACAGAATAAATTCCATATTAACAGACATCTTCAACTTGCATGCTCCACTTAAAAGAAGAAAAAAGAAAAGGAGAGGTAATCAGTGGATTACACAAAATATTATATTTGAAATGAAAGAAAGGGAAAGGGTGAAGAAATTATACCACAACAATAAATCAGAAGCAAATTTCCTGAAGCATAAAACCTTGAGGAACACTGACAAATATCTGACTCTATGTGCTAAATCTGAATACTTCTGTGTATCAGCTGATATACACAAAATAATACAAAAAAGTTCTGGAGTGATCTTAGCAGTTTTAATATAAAAACTGAAAACACTTCACAATACTGCCATGTCTACAAAATCCTGATAAAATCAATTTCATCCATACCAGCCAAATCTTACATTCAACTGCTCAAAATGTATCCAAAATTCAAAAGGATGAAAATAAAATAAACACCCAATTTTTCCTTAAACCAGTACCAGAAACTTATGAGTCCAAAACAATTAATACAGTAAAAATGCAAAAATGCAAGCAGAAGACAGATGAAATTTATATACATATGATTAAACTCTGAACACCATATTGTGTTCCAGCATCAATAAATTACTCTACATTCCCCGCACAGTGGAAAATAGCACAAATTAAACCTATTGCAAAGTTCAAACATCCTACTGAATACAAAGACCTTAGGCCAATAAATATTTTACCTCTAATGTCAAAATCCCTGCACAGTTATCAGAATATCTAAATTTAAATTATTTGTACTATGAGATGCAATCACAGCACGAACACACCACACTTCTAGACGCAACAGATGACATATACACAGCCATGGATTAATCACAAGTAACTTTTGTAATATTACTAGACTTTGCCAAAGCTTTTTTTTGACACCATAAATCTTAAATCTTATTGAATAAATTAACTTGTATCGGTCTTTCTACGTCAACCTTAAAGTGGTACGAAAACTATTTAAATAACCGTCCTCAATTGGTAGAACTAAATACACCTGCAGGAATTACGAGCTCAGCTGCCAAAATGATTAGGACGGGAGTACCACAAGTATCTGTATTAGGACCAATTTTCATTTTCTCTATCTCGTTATACATATATATATATATATATGGAACATTCCATTATGCTTAAAGCACATAAAATGTCATCAATACGCAAATGACACCCAACTGTATATTTCGTCAAATGATTTATCACTGACAGTAGAAAAAATTAATGAGGATCTTGAGAGAGTTAACACACGGTGTAGTGAAACTAGCCTCAAACTAAATCCAAATAAAAGCTCCTTCGTGAAAATCTGAACCACACATCATTGAAACATCACGAGTTCATTCAGGATAAAAATAAATATTAGTACATATCTGTAGTAAGATGGCAGAAGCTGATATGTCCTATTTTTATCAATATTGAACTATAAATACGGTTATGTTCGTTTTGTTGAGATCTACAAGGTGGCAAAATTTGATATGTTTTAGTCCATTGACTAAGGAACAATAAGGCACGGCAGTTTCTGATATGTCATATATGTCCATTTTGTAAGGTGACAAAAGTTGATATGTTAACATATCAATTTCTGCCATCTGGGATATTAGAGCTGTTATGTAATTTCTCAAGTTGGCATAAAATGATATGTCGGAATGTATACATTTTTTATGGCAGGTATTGGTAGTAATGTTTTCTCTTTGGATTTTATTACCAAGGAAATTGTTATCTTGCTGTTGGTAATACTACTTCTTTCATGAAATGGCTATGTTGATTGTTATGGTGTGCAGTGCTTTGTTGTTGTGTGCATAAAGCAGGATAGTCATTGCCAGAAACAGAATAAATAAGGTGACTGTGTGTAAAATAGATAGTTAATGGGTTAGTTTGAGTTATGTTGTGGTGTTTAAATATTCAGCATGTGGGTTTGTAGTAAATGTAAGGAAGAGTTCAGTAGTAGAGCGTACTTAATCTTGCATAATAGTAAAGAGTCATGTTGCAAGTTTAGTCCTCTAATATTAGTACACAAGCCAAATAAAATCACGACCTTAGAGGAAAGTGGCTCAGAAAATGCTTGTGTTCATCAAGAAAGTAATATATTTCCACCAGTGATAAATGAAATTGAAATTTCAACCACCACAAATAGCGTTTTTCAAGATAAAGAAACAATATCGGGCACTATAATTCGGACACAGACTGACACACAATTGTTGTATGACATTTCTGATAGTCAAAACTATGTAATTCATGGTTCTGGTAGAAAGGAAGATGTTGATTGCAGGGTATTACATTATACATCTGTAAAGGACAACCTTAAAAAAAGTTTGGAAGAATATGTAGAAGATGACGACGATTCTGACAAAGACCCAACATATCAACCTGAGGAAGATGTTGGAAGCTGCCCTAAGAAGAAAATGAGAGTTACTGAAAATCACAGAGAATTATTGTTAATGGACTATGATTCTGAGGATCTTGATAATCCAATAGATGAAGTCGTAGGTGATGTAGCTGTTATTGTGCAACCTGAACAGTCTGCAGCGGTTGAAGATAGTGTTCTGACTTGTGAATCTACAGCTTATCATGACTTGAACATTTCTTCATCTAAAGTAAATGCAAAGAGAAGAAAAGGGGTTAGGAAAAGAGATGAAGAAAAAAAGAAGAAAGAACAGGGCTTGTCCTATATTAATAGACGAGGTAATGTAGTTCCAGCAAAATCTTTTAGTCCACTTAGTAAGTGCTGTAGAATGAAATGTTTCGAAATGTGCAAACCTGACGACCAAGAAATAAGTTTTGCTGAAT
>PNEQ01008126.1:0-11268 GCA_003012365.1 Medauroidea extradentata
AAACGTGAATTACAAAACAATAACAGTTAACCTGCAAATTATATTATTAAATTTAAATTAGAACACAAAGTTGCCTCAGCCTAAACAAACCAAATTAAATACATATAAAATTTACAATTTCGAACCTGATACAGATAAAAGCCCAACAACTGTCAACAATACCTCAAAATAATTCGATATATAATAGCAAAATTCAGTACGTCAAACATAAGGAAATTCTAAAAAATAAACAGGAAACAATAAAGGCCTAAGTGGTGGGTGGACCGCCTTACACTAGGGTGCATTCCCGGTACGATTTTCTTTATTTTTTGTATTTATTAGCGAAATACATACGTGACATACTGATATCTTTTCAGAATGTACTAAAGAAAGTTCCAATGTTTATGAATTTAGCGGATTTATGTCGTCAAAATAATAGCGTTTTGTACATTTTGCTAAACCAAATTTGTTGACAAATTAACCAAGTCGTGCAAAGGCATGTTTTTGATTTTAAGCTTATGTAACTTCATTTTGCGACAGGCTTCAACAATTGCATCACAGGTTGCATTTTCCTGAGAGCATGGTACAAATCCAATTCTTAGCGGATGTAGCACATTTTGTCTACATACCTGGCAAGGAACAGTTGTGTCCGTTTTTCCGGTAAACGGTACTTTCTAAGCATTTGCGACAAGAGGACCTTTTTTTGTTCCTCACGGTGTACTGCTCGAAAAGCCAACACGTAATGTTCACAAAACGTAACACCAACACAATTATATGCGATGTAAGGGAGGCAACCCCTATTATTTTCATAAAATTGAAAAGTTAGAAGGCTGAATTTATTAAATGTTTAAGATTTCATTAATACTTAACACCGCTCAAAGAATTGTAATTTAACTCCTAACCATTTTTTATATTTTGACATAATACGATTTTCAAACTCTATTTTCAAGGGCTTATTCCGCCCTTAATAATAACTTTTCTTGAAAGTGTCCTATGTAATGTCTACTTCATTTTTCATGAGGAATCACCTCCCGGAGTTTGGGCTATTAATTTCCTTACACCCTGTATAGTACAGCCTCCATTTAAATCCTAGTACGTCATAGTGGCGGAGAGAGTAGACTGGCCCTTGGCACAGGCGCGGCGGCACTATTTTCAAACTGTCACTGCTGCATTTCTTAACGGATTTTCACTATTTTTGTTTTATTTTTAATATTGTGATTTGCCAAGTAATAACTGCTCCTATACAGCTCATTAGTGCTGTGACTTAAATAATATATTTTAAAATCATTGTCAATGTAATTCCTTACAATTGTTTTTGTCATAGAATTTTGTTATTATTTGAGTGTTCCCGAGACAGTATTCGTAAAATCGTGACCTTCATTAAATCCAGGATTCGTAAAATTGGGGGTCCAGTGTAGTCTGTAAAGTAGGAACTTGTTTGATTTACATAATATTTTATGCTAGGTAGCGTTTTTATTCAGCATAATTTAAGCAAGTCCTGCTATTTCAGCTAGTTGGTAAAGAGCTTGCCGGAACCAACACATTTGGTAACCATGCACGGGAGTACCAGAAGGAAGAGGGGTTGCTCGCCCCAGTGTTGTGGGATTCATAGTTTCAGACTTGTTTGGCAAATGAGTAATATTTAATGCAGTGATACAGAATACTTAACTCTTCAAGCATTACTTATTTCACCAATGGATTCATGAATCTCTACTTTACAAAGTGAGTTGTACTGGGTGACGTAACCAAATAAGTAATGTTACAATATAAATACCAACATGACCCCTTCAATCTTGTATTTTATTCATAGCCTTTACAAGTTAAATTGAATACTTGGTTATATTTCAGTGTCAATTCAACTTTCGTATTTTTTTATTTTTTTTTTTTTTTTTAAATCTATGTTTAAAATTAAATAACAAGTAGGACATCAAAAATTTATTGTTTAATGTGTTCACGTATTATTAATTTTTTTATTTATGCAGTTTACTATGATGTATAAAGATAATATTCACATCACTCGACTCACTGAAAAATATGTTTTGCATGTAAACGTACATACGGTGCTTGCTGATAAGAATATTTTACTTAAATGGCGTTTCAGTTTAAATGCCGTGTAAGAATGCAAATTATAGTGGTAGTAGAGCTGCAGACTGTAAATACTGCCCAATTATTTCCTGTTGTCACTTTTACTGTACTTTACCTGAAGATGCGAGCAGATGTCAGTTCCCAAAATGTCGTGAAACGTTCAGTTTAAGAAATCTAGTGTGTTCTTTTGTCTCTTCATTCTTGTGTCGTATAGTCTATTGTCTGTGAAGCTATCATTGTTATCCTGTCTTGTGTCCAGCATTGTGTTTGTCTCTACTGTCTTAATATTGTGGTGTTCTGAGTTTTACAGATTACAGTATTCATCTTTAGACTTTTCTTTTTTCAATGTTTATTTAATTTTTTCTATATTTTATGTTAACTTATTCCTTTCATATTCTGTTGTTTTGGTTTATGTATGTGTTGGCTTCAGCTAAACTAGGCTATTTATTTATTTATATTTTTCGTCTCACACTAAGATTTCTGGAATGGCATAATATTGCAGTGTCGTATGTCCACAATAGTACAGTAAGATATTTGGTCCTATGGCAAGAAACATTCAAAAACATGATATATTTAAGTTTATAAGTGTCACTGTTTATTGTAGAACATGCTTTGATATTCAACTGACAACGTAACCTCTTATTGCAGAAAACTTTGAGCACATTGGGATTTTTGTGAATGATGTGATAAAGTGAGCATTCTTATGTACTAAAATTTAATGTTGTGATCTTTTAATTTTCTTTCTGTCAGCTTCAAACCTAGCAAACTACCACTTGACTAAAATTAGTCAATATTAAAGTTAGTTTGTTTCAATTAAAATGAATATTTTCTTGTTTTTATAAGTAAGTTCTAAAACTACAGCTGTAATTGTTAGAAAATGTTGCTTATTGATATTTTATTAAAAATACTGGATATGTGCTTGACCGCAGCTGGTGCTGTCGTTACAGCAAAAATAGTTAACAAATTAAAAAACGTCTTTACCAGTGATATAACTCTCATACAAATATTTTTTCCCATCTACAAAACACGATTATAGTAATTGGAAGAAGGTTAAACGTTTATGTTTTCATAGCTAGATTTGTTAAATTTTTATTTTTCCGTTTCGTTGTAAGTCCTTTTTTATTTCTTTTTTCCAAATGCCTCTGAATTTTTATGACCGTATTTACTTGCTATTTACTTGCATATAGGTATCAGCAATTTTAGCTAATTTGATGGAGGAAAAAGGACCTATAAGTGAAAAAAAAATTTTTAAGAAATTTTTTTTTTTTTGCAAAATTGCTTCAAAACTCTAAACTGCCTGTAAAGAAGTTGATATAGGTGTATATAGGTAAATTTATTTACAATGTACAAGTTAATTAACCAATCAAATTTTCATAACAAGAAATCAAACACAGAAAAAAAATTCAAGGCAACATTGCACACAATCAATCAAAAATACGTCATTATTTACAGGATTATCACAGTATCGGTCAAAATAATACAGTCTGAACACTCATTATCTCGTTATGTAAGTCAGACTCCGACGCACTAGACTCAGCTGGGTCGTCAACGTCGTCGTCGGAGTCGCCGTCTTGTTCCCAGATCGCATCGTCTTCAGTACCGTCTATCACGCAGGAGATTCCAGTTTTCTTGAAACCCTCACAATTATATCGGGCGTGATGAGAGCCCAACTCCTCTTGATCCATTCACACACCATGAGCAACGATGGTCTTCTCAGTTTCCCGCCTCCAGCCACGAAAAAGTTTCTCACATGCAGAAAATGCCAGTTTGGCGGCCCAGTTCCCATTATCTTCTGCAAAGACTACCACTCGCATCTTGAACGCGGCCGAATACGAATTACGCTTTCCCATCATGCAAATCACTTAAAAAAAAACGTATTACTCTGCTATCACTCTACTACCTTAGCACAACTGAACGAGACAAAACAAAGGCGTCACAGCATCTTCAGCACGCTCGAATTCCTTCCTCCCATGCGGCCTATCAGTACATTCCATTCAAGGTCGGACCAATGATAAGCGCCTGTATGTGAAACCTGGACCACACGCCACATGAAAGCAGGCTGTTCCATTTTGTTTACCGCTGCTATATTTATTGTACCCGTTACCGCGTTGATGCGCGGCGCACCGGGGGTCGTTCGCATCATTAAATTAAGGTGCGACCTAGATGGGAGGAATCTTAAATACCAAATTCAAGACCGCAAAATATGGGTGCGACCAATATGCGATGGCGACCTGTATGCAAGTGATACGGTAAGTATATTAAATAAAATATTTATGTGAAGGAAGAAATTCCTTTACATAATCTATTCCTTACACAAAAAAATAATATGTATTTAAGTTATCAAGAGAGTTGTATAGATGATGTGTAGATGTTGGAGGTTATGATGTCCCTGTTCGCTGCGACAGTTATAAGGGGTGCTGTTTTCAGTGTTGATGAAGTTTAGTTAGTTCCTCTCCTCCTTATTCCTTGCAGCTGATTACGACGAGCGACGACTGTGACAAGTCCTCCAGAAATTAAAATTATTTCTCTTTTGTTTTATATGCCCTGATAGTCTGAGGTATTTCGAACCAAGTTCGCGTAGAGAGAAGACATTAAACATATAAGTTCACCGGTTTTACATAGAACATTTGTTGCTAAACCACTTAAATTCACTCCAGTAATCCAGCAACGAAAAAACTATAGAATACACATTGCTAAATTCCAGACGGTGTAGTGAAAACCGTAATATCCACTTGTGTACCTGTTTAGTGCACCTACCTACTTGGATATACTAACTAGTCAAAAACATAAAAATAAGAGAGCATCACCGGCAACACCGTCCACTTTACTCGTGAATCCTCTCTCTTGGCTTCACAGCCCCTTTACCATCTCTAACACGTCCTCTTCCTCCTGCCATGACGCCCCAACTAATCAAAACACTCAGCCGGCCATCTGCCAGCGATCGTTCCCTAGCTCCGATGGATCACAACTAACTGTTTACAAACTCCAACAAAAACTTAGCCGCCCATCTCCCGGCGACCGGTCTCGAGCTCCGATGTATCACAACTGCCTTTCCTGGGCAGACACCCGGACTTACTCGGCCGAGCGGCGGAGGGATACATCAGGATCCAATTTGCTTAAAAAACTGATCAATTGACATTTACTGAGGAAGAAAAGTATGTAACATGGTTACTCATAAATTTGCAAACCGTTTTATTCCACCATACCAGCTAAACATTCATTAAGTTATTAATTAGGGATGTGCAGCGTCATCAATCTGTCGCGGATCACCACCTTTTCGGAGTTCTTTTGCACCTGACACTACCACCCACGTCGAACGAGAAACGGCCGGCAGCGCTCATCACATTCCAGCACGTCCCTGTACGTGCCTCCAAGCGAGTGAACTCTGACCTGCCTGCCAGATTAATCCATCCCAGCACAAGCTAGCTCAGAGCCTACTTTAAATCTTAAAACCCAGCATGTTGCTGTACATGCTTCCAAGCAAGTGAATTATGACCGGCCTGCCAAATAAATTCTATTCCAGGAGAAGCAAGCTAAGTGGCTACTTGAGATTTTAAAAAAAATCCAAACATGGCAAAATATAATAAAAAGTTACTTAGAAAAGTTGCTTCAAATTAAATTAGCTTTAAAATGAATCCAAACATGATATAAATCAAATAAAATTGACATGTAAAATTTACCGGTAATACTTTTCTCTTGCCTTAACAGTTAAATTTTAAATTTTGAATAAAATGTTAATGTTAATTTTTCTGCTAGCATCCCCAATTAATATGTTCGATCCTGCCATATACATCCTTATACCTGGTTAAGTTGGCTTATTTAAATTGTTATAAACAACAAAAAAAATAAGACAAAAAATAAAATTGAAATTAGTATATGATAAGAGGCCAAGTAAGTGCTACGTGCCAGTGCACGTCACAACCCCCCACTTAACACGCATGGCTTTTCCCGAGGGACAAACCATAAGTGTTAAGTACACTCTCAGTATAACAGCTCACCACAATTTGGTAGCAATACAACTTACTGCAAGGCTCCATTACTCCACCTAAGTTATATAAACTACACTACATCAATGAGTACGACATAGGCTATATGAGTACAAACTCAGGCAAATCACTCGTACTACCATGCTCTACAAAAATACAAAGTTGCTGTTTTCATAACCTCTAAAACACAACCACATTTAAAAATCATACAAAGATATTTTTACTATATTTGTTTTCTTTTACTCCACTACTGAGCATGAAACATTAATTAGCAACATAGTACTGTATATCCTGTAAATATTTTATATTAAAAAAATTCAATTGAAAATATACTTTTTTTAGCTTATGCTTCGGCTTATGGCAGAACACTGTTGTTGCACCCTCAATTTCAAATGTAACCAAAATATTTAAAGTATCTGCAAGCCTTTACTTTTCTTAATACTAATACAGGTAAATTACAATCTATGCATTTGGTTGGGTTTGTAACGTTTAGCTGATTACAGGAAGTGTGCACCATCAACTTATATCACTCCTAAAAAATATGGTACACTCCTTTGGAACAACGACGAGTCACCTACACACTGGGTTCACCCCATTGGACCTACGACGAAGGTGCCGAAAAATCAACAACTACACCACCACACACTAACACAACAACTTCTTCACATAACTCTCGCTGCATAATTCCCTACCTCTTACAGCACTTCCCTCTTGCACCAAGTTAACAGCCATCCACAGCTACGAGATGGTAATCAATTAAAAAATACAAATAGACCAAGCATTCAACACAGAATTTTTTTTTTACCATACCAAAACCAAACACATAACCCTTGGGTGTCCTAGCCTGTTGATACAAGTCGAGCAGTATAAATTGAAGGTTCCAGCAAAATCCCTGGTCCGTTATGTCACTCAATGTTACTTATTTTATATGATTTTACATGATAAGTCTATATTTAGTTCCATGTTCGCAATATTCAACAACTTCATGAACGAACAAGTTATAACGGTCATGCTCAGTCATATTCAATTTAAATGGAATTTTAATTCACTTGAAACCTTAATATCGACTCAACTTGCAACTATCTTACATTATTATTATTGTAGCTTACTAGTTTACTACATAACTCCAAACAGCAATTCGCAACAAACAAGAGCAGCAAAGTACTTAGAAGAAGAGAAATAGTTCTTCGGAAATAAGTTTGGTCATAAGAAATTCCCTATTTGAATAAACAAGATGCGATAGTAAAGTTATTATGGTATAAGCAACATATGGATGGAAACAAGAAAATTAGCAGTGAGAGCAAGCATACCCGAATCAAGGTTACGGACACAGCCGAAGCTGGCTTCATCGTGTAAGCGCCTAGACGTAAGTCGTGTCTTGTTGCTGTGTTCATTCAAGTATCGTTACTTGTAGGATTACTCTAAGGATGCCGGCTGTCCATAGATACTTCTGAAATCCCATCTTGTTTTCTTCCTGCAAAAGTCTTCTATTGGTCGGTACATGTGTTTTGACCTATTAACGTGGTGATATTACTATTTATGTAAATAAATTACAGTTTCACTAGTATTGGTAATATAATTGCAAGGAAACATATTAAAACCAATATCATGTGTATATTTTCTAAATATTATTTTAATAACGCATTTAATCGCAACTATACTTTGTAATTAGCTGCAGCTTTACTTTAAGTATGTCAGTTGTTGTTTGGGTGCAGTAAGGAACAGTAGTATTTTTTGAAAGGTTTTTCTTAAAAGTATTTTTGTAATGGACATACACTGCTATCACAGCTACGCGTGTTACCTAGGTATTCGCAAACATGATTTGACGAGCATTTCCACGTTGCCAACACAGACATGTAAATTTAAAATATTGTAGGATTTTCTTACGCAGGAAATGAAGGTGATCACAAACAAGAACAGACTATCAATCAGAACATTTATATGGCAAGTTCAAAATGTATTCTTTCAACTTATATTTCTGAGTGACACTGTTGTATGTGATTGTAAATTTTTTTGTTTCGTCATGTATGTACTTAAACTATACACATTTTATTTGTTGCCCTTGCATGTATGTACGCAATGCACAGTACATATAATACCTATCAAATTAATTTCGATAGCATAAAATTGACAGAGACGTCATAGCCTTCCCATTACAAACTAAAAAATTATTTTGAACATACGACATTGCAGCAAATGGTGTCTCGCAGAAAACCAGAGAATACATACAAATCGGCAAGTAAACAAACAAAAGGACTTTGCTTGCAAATGAATTCATTTTTTGTAGTAATCTGAGTTCTTTATTATTCCTTTGTTTATTTTTTGGTTCTTGGGTGCTCGTTTTTGTTCATTTATTTTCTTGTAACTAATTGACTGAATTCCTTGTGTAATTGTGTATGTTTACCTATGTTTGCCAGTTGTAAACAAAGTCCTTTTGTTTGTTTACTTATCTATTTGTTTGTATTCTCTGGTTTCTTTGACACACCATTTGCTTCAATGACGTATGTCCATAATACCATAATACTTATGTAGATTGTAACTTGCCCCCATTGCACGACTATTTTAAAAGTAACAGCATCTTTGCAATAGTCGGACAAGACTCTAAATAAAAATGTGACTGACTTTTTTTAAAAAGTAGCTTGTTTTCTAAATCTATCATCATGGCAATTGTAGTAAATTTGACGTGGACACAATAAATAATTGTGGATAATTTAAAACTGCCCTGATTTCTCTTGAAGTTTGACATGTTTTGTATTTTATCTTCTCAGTTTATTTTGTTAAGAAACTATGGATTGTGTAGTGCATAGTTTTGTTTGCGCACAGCAAACACACGCAAACCTACGCCTGGAATGGTAATTATGTGTGAAGAATAGGGCAGGATGATGTTAGCTAACATTGTTTTCTCAGTATCGTCGTATCTCGTGATATGCGTGTTTAATTTTTTTTAGTATTGTAATAATATTTTGGTGGTCAAAATAAAAGTCTACTATTCGGATTGAACCTAGTAGTTCTCATGTTGGGAAGATGACAGACAATGTTTTTGTGTCTTTAGCAAATGGCTAGTCTTGGGCTATCCTCCATCCTCAACACGTCACATTTTGTCGCCACTGCCTACACCACCTTCCTCCATCTGTCATTGTATTATAAGTGGTCTTCGTGTTCACAGTTTTTGTTCCTATTGACAGTTATCGAAAACATGAAAACAGTTCTGTAGGTTTATACATTTAACAATCACACTGTTGTTTTATGTGTTATATATATGTACAGTGAAATCTCGTTATAAAGAGTATGGTTTATAACATTATCTGTCCTATAACAGCAGCTTTATAATGCACCATCTCTCCATAATACATGTAAAATTATTTGGATATAACAACAATCCGCTATAAAGACAGTTTTTGTTGCCATTTACAGTTGTTATAGTGAGATTTCACTGTGTGTGTGTGTGTGTGTGTGTGTATATATATACACACACATACAGTGAAATCTCACTATAACAACAACTGTATATATATAAATTAGTTTGTAGACCTGTGACTCACTAAAACGGCGACGTCACAGCACATTTTTATGTCAGTCACTAGCGAATTAAAATCAGAAACATATGTCTTCTGCACGAGGAAACAAAGCCATCATAGCCGAGTAAACAATATTCTAGTTGAATAATTTTTGTTGGCCCATTTAACTAACAGAGTTAATTGTATTTAAAAATAAAACTTCATGATAAAGGCAATAGTCACAGTAAAGAAATGTATAACAAATATTTTACATAATCGAAAGTGGTTTGAGGTGAGGATAAGTGGCGACCTAACATAAAGGTCGAGTTCTCTCAGAAAATTATTTTTTCTCCAATTGAAATAATACCGGGTAACACTGCCAGAAAACAAGTTTGAATCACTTTGAAGTAAAAAGCGGTTCAACTACTAAACTAGCATGGACCTCTAGAATACATGACAACACTGCATGTAAGTAAAAATTATTTTTCAACTGGAGTTGAAAATTTCATTTAGCACAATTTATTTTGATGCATTCACAAAAATATTGCATGACTACACAAATTCTTTTGCGGCGTTTTTACGTAGTTAACAGTGAAAACTGAGCCAAACGTTTGAAGTAATTTTAGTGATTCAACACTACTGAGAAATAAAAATAAATAATAAATACTTTGTACTTGCGACAGGACTGCCAAGTAATAATTTGCGTGGTTTCAAAGGAACGTGTTGTTTAAGGTGAATGCAAAGTTCATGTTACGTCTGGTCATCTAAGTGACGACCCTTGAAAAGCTACCTCAAAATTGCAGTCAGCTCTTACTACAACAAAATAATGAAAGTTTACGTTGTTATAAATATGACTATCTTAACCAGGTTGTATTTGTAGCATTACAAATAGTTTCCAAAATATTTTCTGTAAAAGTATGTAACAATAAAAATAAATAATTGTGTATTACGCGTCCACATTAGAAGGCCATGCTGATGAGTGACAGTGCACGTTTCGAGTTTCCAATGCTGTATCGAATTAATGCGCAGAACTTGGAGCGTTCGTTCTTCGTAATTTGTCCGATTCCATTACTGATCTGTATGTAAGTGTAGTTGAAAAATTTTATTTATCTGTAGCCAGGGATCTAAACATCAATATACAAGGAGTAAAATAGAAGGGGGCTAGACAAATGTAGTACAACAAACCACACCCAGGCATATATTTACATCATCACATATACATTCTTGCTAATATACCATATTGCTTATTATAGATCACAGCAATACGGTAACATTGTTGGAGCTTAGTTCACCAATATGTTGTGTAGATATCCCTGTTGGGACCTGTCAACTTTGTACTTAGGTTGTTGTTCTTATTTGTGAACTGAACTTTATTGACTGTCTCTTGTGTGACTCTTACCCGGAACTTAGCTTTTTTTTTTTTTTCTTGCGGGCTCGACGAGCCTATTGGGCAAGATGGCGACCTAGCCATAGTTTAAAAATCGTGTGGTGTTATCGGTGCGTACGGACGTGTTTACGCCGTGGTAACTACACCTTCAACTTACTACATACCACACCATAGTGTGTTGAAACCCGATAGCACAACAACAAAACTGCGAGTTGTTTTTGATGCGTCGTCGAGAACCTCCTCAGGCTTGTCTCTGAATGATACCTTATTACCCGGGAAGAAGCTACAAGGTGACCTCAGGGATCTCATTCTTCGCCTCAGACTTCATGAGGTT
>PNEQ01008127.1:0-11269 GCA_003012365.1 Medauroidea extradentata
GAAATATGTGTCTTTATGCAATGTAAGATTTATGTAAATAATTTCAACAATTTTGAATGAATAAATGGCGGAGGGCCTGTGTCGTGAGACAGTCGCCGAGACGGGGCGTGGCCTGTTTTTCAGGGAAGGTCGGTGATTGGGCAGTTTAGAAACGTGGAGATCGCGGGGGTTTTGTGGTTGTCAGGGAGTGTTGAAGCACTATCGCGGCAGTTGCCCGTGGACCCCTCCGAAAGGTGGTTCGCACGGGTCAGCTACATTTTTAAGTTGATTAAATTTTTGAAAGTTACTATCGCGGCAGTTGCCCGTGGACCCCTCCGAAAGGTGGTTCGCACGGTCAGCTACAATTTTCAGTTGATTAAATTTTTGAAAGTTTCGATCGCGGCAGGTTGCCCGTGGACCCCTCCGAAAGGTGGTTCGCACGGTCAGCAACATTTTCAGTTGATTAAAGTTTTGAAAGTTTCGATCGCGGCAGTTGCCCGTGGACCCCTTCGAAAGGTGGTTCGCACGGTCAGCTACAATTTTCAGTTGCTTCAATTTTTAGACGTTTGATCGCGGCTCGAGTCCGCGGGAACCTTACTAATGTGACTTCCTAAAACGGAACGATAGTAACAATTAAAATATTGTCGAGGTTAAGAGAAACTTTGGATTAGTGCGTTATTTGCGACTGCCGCACTGATACAGTCGAGGCCACGTCTCTATAGGACAGTGAACGCGACGACAAGTACCTCGCAAGGAACGGCAATTTCAGTTTGGTCATTCGCATAATTAATACTTAAGAATCTAATCATTAGTGAGTGACAGGCTGCGTAAATTTATATGCCCAATAAAGGAGCTGTTTTATAAGATGAATCGCAGTCAATATAAGGCCGGGTTCATAGCTTGGCGACCAACTGTAGGGGTCTAAACGTGCGTGGAAGAATCGGAGAAAATCAGTTTCTACACGAACTTGAACCGCGATCCTGAGAGCAAGAATGTGCGGGAGACAAGTGACGCTGTGCTACTCTTAACAGCGGCGAGGGTCAGCAGGCGCTGAGACGTCGCGGAGAGAAAATATTACGGTCGCTTGCCGGAACATTAGTTAAACGAACTTACAACTCCAGAGACTGAGTTTCGCGGGAAAAGCGGTGCTACTCGACGAGTGACGAGGACGGAGTCAACGAACATCTACAGCGGCGAGGGTCCTGAGAGAAGACGCCGCCCACGGGCGTTGAGACGCCTCAGCACCTGAGACAACGGCAGAGTTGCAGTCCCCTGAAGACGACCCGACACCCGACAACGAGGCACCAAGACACCGGAGACATCGCAGGAGGAAACCAGCCCTGAGGTCAGATGTTGCAGTTTGGTGAGTGACATACATCGATTTACAGCAGGCAGGATGACGGCAGAGCAACGAGAGGCGCCGAGATGTGTGTAAAAATAGTGTACACGACACACATATAGGTAGGTCAGTTTTCAGGTGGTCCATGGAGACGAGACAACGGCTGGACATTCGAATGAAAGCAGAAATGTTTTCTCGGGTGAACCAATGGCTGGCTATGGCAGGCAGTAATGAGGGGTCAGATGAGGTCATAGAGTGCGATGTAGTAAATGATTTGCAAATAGAGGGGATGGCTGAATATTCTCATAACGCAACAGGCGCGAAAATGTCCTCGGCGAAAGAAAACTTAGTGTTGAGCGGACCGAGTTCGAGACAGGGGTCGGATAGCCTAGAGGTAATGGTATCTGACGATGAGGTTTCTGTGAGAAATAATATGGCGCGTAGTAAGGAAAATACGGGCTCATTAGAGTTACGAGACATGATAGGTCAGTTAATGGCAGGCATGGAAAGTAGGCTAAAAGAGGGAATGACAGGTATACAAACAGAAATAGCTAGCATGAGGGACAAAATAACTCGTTTAGAAGAGCGTGTAACTGGGAGGATAGATTCGCTTACAAGTAGGGTTGACACTCTCGAAGTAACGACCGCCCGACAGTTCGCAGAGCAACGCGACGAAATTAAGGACAACCTAGAAAATAGCCCTATAGAAGTGAGAAGAGAAGTAAGTGAGCAACTAGATGACCATGCAGGCAACGTCGCACAGGTGGTTCGTGCGATAGACGAGAGGGTAGATACGAACATAGGACAACAAGAACGACAGCTTAGTGAACTTGCTACGGAGTCGCGGGCTACGAGAGCGAAGTGTGACGGGGTAGACAATCGTGTGGAGCAAGTAGAAAATCAGGTCAGCGATCTTACTTGCAAGGTCACGACCGTAGAGTTGGCCCAGGCGGAGATGCAAAAACACACTATGTACAGCACACAGGCTGTTGACGATACCCTATCGCGTAGCCAAACCGACGAAGATAGACGGGGGCAAGATCACAAGCAATTTGCGGTATTAATAATTAAGCCACTGAACAGAAAAGACGAACCCTGGGACTACCCACGAAACATAGGTAGGGTGAGCGCGGAAAAATCGCCGACTCTAGAAATAAAGATATGCGATTATCCAGTCCGAGCATTAATTGATACGGGAGCCGAGGTCTCGATTATGAACAAGTATGTGTTCAACAAACTTGTAAAAGAAGGGCATGAAAATGGTATTGTCGTTTTGCCAACCATTGGGATTACCCTAGTTGGGTTAAGCGGGGCCAAGGTCAAAGGTAGGCACAAGCAGGTAGTCATCGAAGTACACCTAGGAGGCGCACAATTGACCATGAATTTCATAGCAGTACAAGATGTCAGGTCGGAAGTCATCATAGGGATAGAGATGCTAAAACGGTACGAAGCGAGAATCGCGTGCTGACAGCGTACCATAGAACTTCGTACTGACGACCAGGTACATGAATTTACATGGGACGGAAGCCCTTGTCCGCACGACGGAACACTACCTATACTAACGATCGCCCGAGCTGACCAGTGGCGCGTTGCGTTTTCTACAAACAGGGAAGAAATCTCAAAAGAAGTGACAGGACGAGAAAAATGTCAGATGTCCGAGAGACCACCCGGAATGCCGACGGAGGAGCAGTGCCAGGAGCATAATGAGGGGTTAATCGAGCACACGTCGGTATTCGCGCGTGAACCAGGGAAGATGAAGTCATATGTGAGTCAGTTTAAGATAACAGAACACAATCCCTTTTCGTGTCAAGTGTACCCAATACCAAAAAAACTAAGGCCGGCAGTAGAGAAAGAGATTTCGGAACTGCTTAGAGCTGATATCATAGATAGGGGCGCGTCCCAGTATAACGAGGGAGGAATTGAAATTTGGGTCGCATAACGACAATGTCGATTGCTATTTATCTAAGTTTTGGTTTTAATGAAGATTTTTTTCTCTATTAGTTGGGACTTTTATTTAGTTGGTAAGAATTTTGTGTGGGTTAGCTGTGAAATGGAGATGTTTTTTTCTAGTTTTTGTTATGCTGTAAGAAAGAGTAGCTTGTAGCTTGAGGTTTTGCAGCTAGTCAAGCCGGTGCACATTACGGCGTGTCATCTCGGACTGCGCACAGGTGGATCAAACAGTATAACGAGACTGGTCGAATTGGTAGGCGTCAAGGTACGGGGTTAAAACGTGTTTCTAATCGGGAGCAAGGCACAGTTTTGGTTGCTTGCTCTCGAAGAAATACATTTCTTAATGCATTCCAACTGAAAAAGGACGGTCCATTTTCCCGGCAGCACCCAAACAATACGAAGGAAATTAAAATTTGCTGTTCTACATTCCAGTAGAGCTGCTGTAAAATAACTGCTGTCTGACGACTATCAAATATGCAGGCTTGCGTTTGCCGAGTTAAATTCTGATCGTGATTTGAGTGATGTAATTTTCTCAGACGGGTCAAATTTCAGCTTGGCTATTAACGAGCCTGTGTTAGTCTACAGGCCTTAAGGAAAGCGACATGATGCGCGATATATTTGATCTTGTCGTCACTCTGGAAGAGTTTCTGTGGCATGTTGGGGCTGGATGTCATCATACGGAGCTGGGGTACTCCATAGAATCGCAGGATGGCTTAACGGTGACCAATATATACATATAATGAATTATATAATTGTTCCAAGTGTCAGAATGAAAAATCCCGAAGGAATGATCAAGTTTCAACAAGTTTGTTCCCATTCACACAAGTCAATGTGATTGTTTTCAATACAGTCAGATATAGACTGTATTACTTGGCCTCCTCGGTCGCTGGTCGTACTTTGCTTTTCAGATCGTCTGCGTTGAAAGTTCACAAACTTAGTTTCATTCTTAATAATCATGTTATCTCATAAAGTAAAAAAAAAACTTACATATAATTTATTTTTAAATACTTATGTAAGCATCACTTTGACGCGAACGACACCTATATATCTCAACGGGTTAGATAGATATCATGGGCTGATGGAAAACAAATGTTGTTCTTTTTCAAACTTTTCGGTGTAGGATTACGAAATATTTTGATTTCACATTTTAGACATTTGTATAAGCATTCGATTGAAGTGCCAATAATGACGGCAGCTGGTTAAGTCGAATCAAAATGGATCATATATTAAAAAACACGAATGACCCCTGCACAGTACGGTAAGTTCGAAATTCTAAAAATCAAAAATCTATCTTGCGATTATTTTTGTGATCATCATCCTGAAACAAAAATTAACTGTATATCTCGATGGGTTCGATAGCTATCGAGGATTTATCTAAAACACATTACAGGTCTTTTCAACTCCCAAGAGCGTGAATATCGAAAAACCCTTGAATCACGTTTTAGAATACTTAACTGGTGTCTCTTGGACGACAATAGCCCGTTAGGTTCAAGATATATCGACGATTAATTAGAAACATAATTAATAAATTTTTCATCCCTTTTCGTGACCTTAGGTGGGGAATTTCGAAAATTCGTGAAATTATTTTTCAGGTATTTGAGTAAGCATCAATCTTAAACAAAAATCACGTTGCTATATAAAAGTCAATGGAATCAATATATATCGATTGTGAATCGAAAGTACACTTTACCATTTTTTTAACCTCTTTGGGGCCGAATTCTGATACTATATTTAATGGTATATGGGATATTTTCAAAAGCCTCATTCTAAAGCAAAAAGCGCTTTGATATCTTGATTGGTTCGGTGTTATATAGAGGAAGAATCGAAAACACATTTCACGTATTTTCATCCCCTTAATTAAAGAATTTCGAAACGTCTTCGAGTCCTGTCATTTATATTTGTATACGTAACTAATTGAAGTAAAATTCACAACGATAGTCAATTGTGTTTCAGTGATATAGAAAATTCATAAATAACACATTTTGCCCGTTTTTCATGCTTGGGAGTCGAATTTTAAAAAATCCTAAAACCACTTTTTGGGTATTTACGTAAGCAACATTTTGAAGTGAATACCAACTCTCTCTCGAAGGGTTCGATACATATCGATAGTTAATCGGTAACACATTTAAGGTCCTTTCACCTCCTTAAACATTGAATTTCGAAAAATCCTTAAAATGGCTAATATGCATTTTTATGAGTGTGCAATTAAAGTATAAATCACGATGATCGGCCATCAGGTTCGAGCTCTATCGACGTTTATTCGGAAACACATGTCACACCTTTTCACCCCTTTAACTATTGAATTTCGAAAAATCCAGACTTAGTGGGTGCCTACGGGACAAGGGGAAGCTTCCCTCAAAATTGCATGGTTCTACGTCCAGCGGTTTGGGCTGTGCGTTGATGAGTGAGAGAGTGTGTCAGTCAGGACACTTTATTATATATATTAAGATTAAATAGCTGCCCGGCTGCGGCTTCGCCCGCGTTAAATTATGTAATGTAAACAGTAACTCTGGCTAAAATATGTGATGAAGGCATTTAACAGCTAACATACTCAGTAACAGTGAACTATAATTAACTGTCTTAGCTCAGTGTAAAGAGCGCGCGCAAAATGCTCGTATGATGTCACAGTAATTCCCATCGCAAAGTCTTGCACGGGATACGACCCCGTAACCCCACCCCTTACACACCACAAACTTTATACAATACCTGAGTGAATGTTAAAGGCATTCCGTGATAATTCTTTCGTAGCTAGGTTCCAAAGAGGTTTTATTTACGAGTAGGTTGGCAAAAAGAAACGACTGTTGAATTATTTCTCCGTGATCATTCTCTTTTTTCGGGAGACTGTAACATTTTACTGCTTTACACCTACTTAATTTTCGAGTTTCATAAAAACCTGAATTTGAGTTGTAGATATTTACAAAAGCTTCATTCTTATCAAAAAATCATCTCGATATCTCAACGGGTATAACCGGTGCAGATGATTATTTGAAATCACATTTAATTTTTTTAACAGCTTTCAAGAACGAATTTCGAAAAATCCTGAAATTACTTTTTTTTTTTATATTTACGTAAGATTTTATTTTAAAGCAAAAATCATTTCAATATTTCCACTGGTTTAGTAGATAAGTGGGATTAAATTAAAAAAGACGTTTTATTTTTTTAAGCGCTTTCAAGGACGAATTTCGAAAAATTTTAAAAATTATTTTTAGATATTTACTTAAGCATCCTTAAAAAAAATCACCTCACAATCTGAAATGGTTTATAAGAAATCACGGATTAATGAAAAACACATTTTACGACATTTCACCCCCTTAATTTTCGAATTCCACAAAATCGAAAGAAATTGCGAATATACATTTCTTTGGGCAATATTATGAAGTTAAAAATTTATGATAGCATTCCCGGTTAATGAGATATCAAGGATTCTTTTAAAACACATTTAACCCCTTTTCACCTCCTTAATTATCGAATTAAAAAAAATCCTTTCTTAGTGGATGCCTACGGGGCAAGTGGAAAGTTCCCTCAAAAAAATCATGGTTCTAGGTCCAGCGGTTTGGGCTGTGCGTTGATGAGTGAGTGAGTGAGTGTGTCAGTCAGGACACTTTATTATATACACACACACACACACACGGTGATATTGTGAGCCGTTCAAAAAGAAATATATACAAGATCGGTAATTTATTGTTTACTCATTATGACAATTTTAATGTCATATAGCCCGTTATAAGTTTAGTGTAAGTATTTAATGGAAATAACATACTTTACCTAGAATCTTAAATGCATTGTGCTTCATAGTATTACACTGTAAAAGAATAACGACCCAGATGACATTCGCTCTCTTGTATCATTAAACGATTAAAATGCCGGTGTGAACAATTTATAATTGGTAATGTTCTTATGACAATTAGTTACTTACCATTCAAAAAATACTGTGATGGTTTAAAGTTACATCTCTTTGGTTTCTTCGTTTTAAATAAATATTATGTAAATAATTTGATCTTATCTGAATACCACACGGATATCTTAGATTCGCAAACTGACGACAATTATCTTCGGCTTTTAATAACGTAATAAAAGGAATAAACTTGACTTTATATTTTAGGTTTTTGATAATTAGGAATGAAATACGTGATATATACTTATTTCATTTTGAACATATTGTCATTCTTAATAAGTACATTGTTTCTTTGGGGAAAAAGTAAAAAAAAAAAAAACTTCTACTCCATCGACGGGATTCGAACCTGCGTCTCAAGAACGGTACGAGAGTGTCGTGGGGAGCTCGTCGGGTTGTTGCGATTTCGGTGTGTGCCTCTGTACCCTGCCGAAGATACCCGAAGTGGGACTTACACAAATTTCTGGCCTGTAGAGAGGCAACATTTTTTGTGTGGCCGAGTGTACATAATACATTACCTATAATATAATATCACGGAATGTTAATGTCAATCCCGAACGTCTGATAGAGACGAGGTTTTAGCAATAAGGGTGAGCTTAAGCTAAGTGTTTTCCGTCTATAGAGTCTGGAAAGAGGTATGCTTCGCCCTTACACTACCGCACTCCAAGACCTCTGACGAGCAACATAGGTCGATTATATAAGGCGTCTTTGTTGTAAGGCGAAGACACACATCATATGACGCGGAAGGAAAAATCGATTAGGTTCCTCCTCACGTTAAGCGTCTCACAGTGCGTACGGTGTTTTATGTTTTACACGCAATAACTTGTAAGTAGGTGCAGCCTATGCTTAGATGCTAGTTTCGCCTGCAAGACCTTGCAGTACTGTAACATTTTATTTTTGTCAATGAATAAATTTCAATACTTCACATCGTTGACTTTGTTTATTAATATTAACATCGCCGTATGATGAAACTAAATAATACACTTCATAAAACGTCAACTAACCTTATAATTATAAGGAACGTTTCCCTTATTTTTAGGAGAAAAAAATTGCCATTACATAAAATTAAATATCATCAGAATGCACAGTAAACTTTTACAATAAGCATGAGAAAAGTATTTTACGACGTACGTGATTTATCATTTTTGAAAGTGTATTGAACTGCTGATTAAAAGTATTGCGATTCGAATCCGACTGCTATCGAATATATTAATATTTTATTACATTTCGTGTAGTATGTACAGTAACTATTTGAAAATGTTTGTTGGAATGTGAGAGTAAATATTTGAAAAAAAGAATTTTTTTCTTACATACGAACGTATTTTTCACCTTACAATAAGTACATATAAAAGTTTTTTTTGATAATCATAATTGTTTTTAATATGTGGCAATTCACTGGTGCATTTGTGAGTCTAGACATAAAGGGCAAGCTAATTTCCTGGATACCATGCAAATTTTTTGTATTAAAAATTTTAAGAGATTAAGATATTTAATGCTGGAGATGTTAAAGTGTGTTTCATGTTTTATATAATATTTACTCTCTGGTGTGATAGTACCCATGTGACATGTAGCCGAATTGAGATCAATAAAGTGTAGGTACTTGTATCAGACTTAACAAAATACTTATTTGAAATAGTAGTGTCGCCGGCGTCAGATAGCGGGATTATGCACGCGCAAGGAAGGAAAGGAGGGGGAAATACAACTGAAGTTATGCTGGCACACGCACACCCAAGATAGAGAAGGGTAGGTGACAGCCTACCAGAAGCCATCTTGTAAGAAAAACAATTAGTAATTTGTAATTACTGACTCCAGGTTTATGTAAATAATCATTAGTAACAATGTAATAATAATAGAACATTTTGTGATATTTTAATTATGAAAAAAGAAAAAAGCATGTAAATAAACGGCAAAGTGGACTGAATCTTTTAATTGAGCACTCCGTCCAGCGGCGCAGAGAACGACGGGCGTGATATTCGCGAGACCACTAGTTAAAATTTCTAACAAGAATTATTTATGGCATGTGTTATTGGTGAAGTTCTGTTAGTGAGCCGCGCCTCCTTGTACAGACGCCAACGCGACGCCCGACTGTTTGCCAATTATTCGCAACTTTGGCCCGTTAATTATTTAATTCGTTTAATTAAGAAGAATACATCACATAATTAGGTAACTCATATACTGTGTTTGTCGTAAGCGTGAATACTTATAACAATTCTATGCTGGTGTGACCGTAACCCGAGTTTTTTGTATGTATATTAGACGAAATTTCTACAATTGAAGTTAAAAAAAAAGTTGTGCCAATATTTTTGATTCTACTAATAGTGGTTAAATTTTCGCATTGTGGGCACAATTAATTCTTATTAACTTATATATAATACACTGGTATACAAATAGGTAACTATAACATTTGAAAACTGCTGGGATTTCTGGAGAGTACTTATGGATCTTGTACACACATTGCCTCCTGCTGATCGCATGCTTGAATGGACAGTGAATTTAAGAAAAATATGGGACCAATTTTCTAGGAATATGTGAATAAAGATGCATTCGAATTTTTTAAAGTTGTTACTGTACGCGTTATACAGTACATATAATTAATAATAGTACAATTTTAATGGAATTCTGAAGTAGTCTTATTCGTGCCGACGTCCCTTGCTACATACGTATGTTAACCACCCGAACACAACGTAATCATTTTTCAATATAAGACTCTTTGGCGAGATCGCAACATCGCCAACGAGCCAAGTATACCTCCATTCGCAACATTATCATCAGGCAGCCCTCCAATCGTTATGCCATTTTTCTGTGACAACGACAGTTCAAAGATTCGAACAGACGAAGTTAGATTCGACACTTAGCCGGACCAACGGATCGAACCCAGAAACCCTCGCATCAAAGACGGCCACTCAACTAATATTGCTACTGATAAGAGGTAAGGGGGATATAATTTGACACTTACTGACACGAATAACATAACTTCTTTAACGTATTTCAATATTTTCTACATATTTTTCTGTACGTTTCATAATTCATGCATATGAAAATTTATGTCTTATTCAATTTAGGAAATTTGAACGTGACTCCTCATGAAAATTTCCTTTTTGACAGCATAATGAACGATTATAACTTCTCGTAATAACCTCTCACGTGGTTCTTATGAATATGAGGTTGGCCAATTATTCTCTTTTATCGGTTCTCGTGTCTTCATAAAGGCTTAGACACAGAAATGATTCCATGATTTGTGAAATAACTTAATTTAGTGTACCTATGCATTGTTTGTTGTAAATTTTAATGGAACAACGTAACTGAGGCACATGTTTTAGGGTGTCTTAGGCGAGACTGTGGAAAGGCGCTAACTTCATCAACCTAACGCGCCATAATAGATCGGTGGTCACATTTTGTTATCAGGCGTCTTATCCAAGTGACATTTGCGTTATGACCTGGTCAAAACATATCTGTAGTTGACCTCCAAGCGTCCTCTTATTTTCGTAGTTCAAGGAAAAATTAGCTTTTTAAACAGGTTTAAAATTGTTTTCTGTTTGCAGTTAATATTTATTGACTGTTCGTTAAAACAATTAAAAACTATGCGGCACATACTTTTAAATTAATTACCTATTCGAACCACATTTTATTACTTTCTTGTGATGTAGAAACTACATATTTTTCAAATAGAAAATAAGTAATTAAAGCTAAAGGAATACACCAAGAGAGTTTTAAGAAAGTTAAAAAATCTGCTATGGAAAATTTTTATCTTCGTAAATTATTGTCAAAACCAGATCTTAACATTCCCGTAAATAAATAATTTAAAAATTACTAACTGAAGACAACATACAGTTTTCCTGCCAGTGAGTATATAAAAATGGGTTTTTATCGAAATACGAAACCCCTTCCTTTATCCCTTACATGCCGTAAAGTGAAGCTTAGCATAGAAGTTGATGCGCTGCAGTGCTATTTGGTGGCGAGTTAGAATAAAACGGATCGCATAAAATTCTTCTACACGAAAAAAATAAGTGAGTGAGCCAAGATTCATGGCTATCGGTTAAACGGCATCGAAGTTCATGTACCATGTATATATATATATATATATATATATATATATATATATATATATA
>PNEQ01008128.1:0-11269 GCA_003012365.1 Medauroidea extradentata
GCGTTGCATGGCAAGATCGTCATGTAACAATGGTACATGACGATAACTAAATAGGGGCATTATGTATTGAGACATTGTTGGAATGTGACACGTACTTGTCCTTCAGGGTTTTCTTTTTGCTAAGTTATAAAAAATGTGTTTGTGAAAGTGTGAAGAAAACGACACATTTGTAAGTAATAATTTCAATTCAAATATTTTTATACGTAAGTAATAATATCAATTTATAGCATAATAACGCCAATATTAGTTGCAATACAAAGTCCGAATAAACAGACTACTTTCCAAGTATTATGATTTGGTATCAACTAATAACAAATAAATCAGATGAAATTTTTATAATAATAACGCAATGAATGAAGTTGTTTTATTTACTTTTTTCCCCTGAAAATAACTTATATTTATAGAGCTACATATAAATTAAATAAAAAATATTCAACAATACCATGCATATAAAATTTTTTTTAAACTCAAATGTAAAATCAGTAGGTCTATTAATTACATCTCCAGAAGTCATTCCTTAAAAATGCCAAATAACTACATACTACGAGTACTTATGTAATAGTACTCACTTGATCTTCCAATGACACGTGATATTTCATTCCAAATAATATCCTTCAATTTTTGATCACGGTAGTCGTTATGTGACAGATCAAACAAAGCCGGGTACTTTGCTATCTCTTCCACAAGTTTTTCGTCTTCTTCTGGCGAAAAGAAAAACTCAGTTTTTGCAGACATTTCAATCAACACGGGACCACACGGACAGTAAACCCAGTGTAAATGAATAGCCGCTGGCGACTAGCGTCTTTTTCCGGTCAGAGAGCAGAGATGATCGCTGGCCCTGCGTCAGACGCTAGCGTTTCCAGCGCCGACGCTCGGAGGAAAACACAACAATACAAAACTATGCATAGCAGTCAGAAGCGATAGTCGCAGAGCGATCATCGCGGAGAATAATCGCTAGAGACGCTCGGAGGAAAACGTACCTTAAGGGCTCTATAAAGACTAGGTATAGTCGTCCGCCATTTTGGGTCTTTCGCAGCTACCGCTAGCGAAGTCATGCTCGCCCGCCCGAAAAATCACAGAAACCTAACTCATCACCAATCGAAAACTATTCGGTCAATCGACTTAAAAAAAAAAAACAGAGTATGATTGAACAATCTTGTCAATGACGCTATTCATTAATTTTCTTTATGACAGTTATTTACTATGTAAAAAAAAGTTTAACAATGGCATGAACATTTTTGACCGGAAAATGCAGGGTAAAGTACAGTAAACTAGAAACGTTTTTGTTTTACGAGATAGATTGGGGTGTCAGTGGAAGAAACTAAAAGGATAGTATAAAATTAACATTTATGCCCCTCTTGACGAGTTCCGCGAATCGTTGTTGTTTTGGCGGCAGGTTGAAGACAGAATATCTCTGGCGCGCGGCGCCGCGCCGTCTAGCTCAACGACCTGACTACAAATTATTCCTTGGTTTGTCCTCATAGCACTTAAGACATTAATTTTATCTCTACATTTTGTACTTATTATAACGTATTCAACTTTCAATAACTGATTATAGGGTTATGTACAAAAGTATACATTATCGAACATAAATAAATTTACAAAATCAAATATTGAATAGAAAATTAATGCAACATCCTTAATTTCACTAAAGATAGATTTTGAAACCTACAATTTTTTTTTTAAATTAATTTAAGAATTTTGACTCTACCACAAAATAGGCGTAGGCCTACATACAACTGAAAAAAAATATATATATACATATTTATTTATTTATTTACTTAAAGGCACATTTTCAACAATTGATAATAAATGCATGAAAGCTCATTCATCTTATGTCTATATTAGGGTTTTTAAAGGTATCATAACTCATTGAAACGCAAATATAATATTTTTAACTTTGTACTATTTGTTATGCAAGTATTCATACTAATATTATCGAGGCTGCAGTAGTAAAAGGGGCAGTTATCACATTTAAAAGTACAGCTTTCATTCAATTTATTTAACATTCTAAAAAATGTCAGTTTGTTACAAATAAAAGAACGTAAATTTTTAAAGAAAGTAATTCTAGAAAATTGGCCTTATTACAAATTATTGGTATGTAATAACAAATACGTTTGTATTTTGCGTTACTAATGGAAAATTCATTATTACTAATCGGACAGATCGATGCATATCTACTCTGTTGCTAAAACATTAGTTTGAAAATTTATACATAGTGTGTCCTGAAGCTGTAAACGCAAATAGTTGCTGCTAATGAATTTGTTTTTAAACTGAATTATTGAGGTTTCTAGTAGTTTGTCTACTGATATGAATTTCAGATTTGCTTTAAGTCAATCGACACTAAAATTACAACATACTGCCTATCATGTAACGGTGTGAATAAATTATTTTTTTTGTACTGTAGCTGCCCTTCACTTACTCTGTGCAGACAGTAGCCACGCATATTTATAGCGTCAGGATAATAAATACAAATATTTCTTCACACACTTGTGCAAGTGCTAATTTTTCTTACAATACGACGAAATATGTTAGTTATAGTCTGTGACTAAATATCTTAAACATAACATGCTTACTTTTATGCCCAGCCAAGCTAACAAAGAACTACATTTCCGTAAATTTGTGGAAAACAGTATAGAGAAGTGGCACTAATTTACTGTAGCGTATCTCGTAAATATAACACACGGTATCTTACATCTATACTTAAATACTCTCTGTAAACATGTAGGATATAAATTTGTATTTAGAAGTTCTTTCCTTTTTACTGTATGTCTGTAAATAACGCAGTTATCGCCCAATATAGTTAATGCGGGAATAGTAATTTCTATTCTATATCTACATTATCACTATGGATATTCATAATGTAGGAATTTCCGTTATCAACTAAATACTTGTGAGAAAAAGGTTACATATTAAGATTTACAGTGAACCTTGCTAATAATACAAACCACGTAAATATAAAGATCTCATTAACACTAATTCATCTTCGTTCCCCTAAGAATGAGATGAAAAACGTAACACTAACTTAAACGCTCAATAAAAAGTTCCTTTGTACAACGCCAGAACCACGACATCCCTGCAGAGGTTCCTCATTCATTGCGATAATTCGGCAAAACGTATCTTCTCACAAAAATTTGTGGCATGTGTTTTAATATGAACTGGCGCTTCAGAGGCAATAATTAAAAATAAAAGTTAACGTTCGTAAAGATCTTTACATAAAAATAATGTAAAAAGTTCGTAACAATAAGTAGGAAAAGGAATATTTCGCGAGTTCAACGACATGCGTGTAGGAATACATTTTCCTGTTTATACACAAGCCCCGACCATTTATCCACGAGCTGCTACTCACTGTACCAACACACAGTGAACTAACAGACGAGCTCGAGTATGCACAGTACAGTCGTTCACTGAACTCGCGAATTATTCCTTTCCCTAACAATAAGTGACCAAAATATGTGTTTTAGAATAAGGGTATGTCCATGAAACAATATTGTTCGAAACACATTAATTTCTTGACTACATAAAACATATACTTTGTACTTATTATAACGGTAAACAGATAAGTGTAGTTTATTATACGATTGCTGTTTATTGTCTTAATAATTCATGTGACAGTTGCGGCAGATCACAGGTAGCTCTTTAAGAGACGAACTTGGTAATGTAAAGGATGGGAGTTCTAATCTAGGTGTCGGTTCAATTGTTTTGTTATATATTCATTTGGGGTATAATTGAGGTTCTATGCTGTAGTGGACTTAAACAAAAATGTAAATAAAAATGCAATATGCATCGCACCGCTTCTGCGAAAAAAAAAAAAAAGAAAACTAAGTCTTAGTTCCTATTTGCATGAACAATAAATAAATAAATAAATAAATATATATATATATATATATATATATATACATACACACACACACACACCCACACACAGAGAGAGAGAGGATGTTTCATATTAACATTTAAAACTTCCTGAAGCGACGTAGATGACTTTGAGACAAGTAATTTGATATAGGGTACATGGGGTCGCAAATGTCGGGAAAAGCCCTGCAAATGGATCACATAATCAGAACTGTGACGTCACCACGCACGACATAACTTGAGCTGCGAGGCTCGTCGACTCCTACGCACACTTTGAGCATTCAAAGCAGTAAGGAAGGTATCTCATCACTGTGGCTCCGCATCTGCGTCCATAGTCAAATGGGTCTTACGGCGTAACGCCGCGTCGCCTTCAAAACGTAAGTAAAACACTCGGCTACTTTCGGCTATCTTCGATACTCTGACCGCCCGGCCCGTCGACCACTAACCTGCCCGGTGCCCGGAGTGTTTCAAAACCCACAGTACCTTTTTCTCCTGTTGATGTTTGTTTTTTATTTACTACGCTTAAAGTACTGTACGAAGGGAGGGAACTAAAATCCCGAACGTTTCGTACATCGACTCAATGCAGTAGTACTGTCCTGTACTGCACGTAACCGCAGTCTACTGTCAACAAAAATTGTGTTGTTTTGTTGTTTTCTGAGGCAGTTTTACTTTATGTTCACAGAATGAATAATAAAAATACCATTTGTAATACAAAAACACGTTTTCATTGTTTTATTTGTGGGTGAGTGTATCGCTGGTGAGGTCACAGTTTCACTTTTGCCAGTAATACGTCAATTCGTTTTGACGGATCGCGCTGTTTAGTTGATGAACACTCTTCAAATGTTTCTTCCCACTACATAACTTCTGTCCAAATAAGAAATGCCCCAGCGTGTCAAGTTTTAACACAATCGTTTCCGAGCTCTTCCGATCCTATTCGTTAAACGCAATCCAGTCATGTAAACAAACAGCTTAGCTTAGTGACACATGACCGTGACAAAAAGGCCAAATCATTAAAAAAGGAAATAAACCATGAGATCCACGGGTCCGGGATTCGAACCACCAATCCGTCGGAAACGAGCCGCACATGCAGACGCGGAGCCACAGTGATGAGCATGAGATACCTTCCTTACTGCTTTGAATGCTCAAAGTGTGCGTAGGAGTTGACGAGCCCCGCAATGTATATGCATGTATATGTATACATATACATGTATATGTATGCATATATGTATGTATATATATATATACATACACACGCAACGTCTACCTAAAACATACCGATAAACTTTAACAGGTTAGTCCTAAGAAAAAAATGACTTTCCGATAAGTGTTACCGAAATCAATAATAACGTGAGGGATTTGTACATTAAACACACCTCAATAATGTTTAAATGGGGTGGAACAACCCTTACTTTTGAAAAAAGAAAAAGTACGTGACAGTAAAAATGTGTTATTTGTGACTAAAAATAATAAAACTTCGACAATATTGAAAAAAGGAACGTCTTTTGCAAAAAAAAAAAACTGTCTAAATCTCGTTCTTTAAGGCTCCTATCTACCTGTGCTTAATTCATTGCAGCGAGTTACAAGTAATCATATTTGGAAGAAACATCTCAACGCGCAATACGTTTGTACATCTACGAAAAGAAAACACATTTCAAACAATGTTTCTATCTGTTTAACAATTAGGATCGCTAATTGAAAACACGATTTTCAAGACACAATAAATGGTTAAAAACAGCTTTTTTAAAACTGCCGTATCTAGGAAAATTTTAACCGGATTCGAATAACACAACAATTGAATCAGGCGCTGAAATTTGAACCATAAGTATCGCATATAAAATATTACTGTCACCGCTTAAAGTCCCACAGAAAAATTAATAATAGTAAAGCTCTGCGCGCCATTTGCGCTGGGTTTGCGTGTACAGGCGATATTGTATTACGTACGCCGACCGATGTCACTCTTAACGCTCCATAGGTTTTGTGCCTCACATACACCAACGCAGCTTACCTAGGTGAGAACCTTAAGAATAATTATTAAAGGTTTGATTTCACAGAGAACTACTATTGTCTACGAAGTAAGCAACCAGGAATAACGGATTGCGTCCTGCGCCGTACTGGAATGCGTCCTGCAACTTTGTGTGTGGTAAAACATTATTGAGTTTCATAAACAGATTAGGTGGGAATGTTTCACTTTAACGAGAAATAAAACAAGAACATTAATGCACGTCTGTGCACTACCGATGTCACCTCGCAATACCAGAAGAAATTCTACAAGAAGTGTTCAAATTGGTGGCCTCCCATTTCATTACAACAATTGAGTCGGCGTATCAAAGACTGGCGTACTCGTTCAAAAACACCTGACGTATCTTGAGTTTTGTCGCAGGCGGCCATTACCCTAGCTAGCAGATCTTCCCCCGACTCTGGTGTCGTGCACCAGAGTCTTGATGAACGCTCACAGGATAAAGTCGAGTGGATTAAGGTCTGAAGAACGTACTGGCCACGCAATAGGCCCATCTCTTCCAATCCACTGTGCTGGAAATGCCATGTTAAGGTGATTACGTACAGCTCGTGTGTAATGTGGATGGGCACCGTCGTGTTGAAACCACATGCGTTGCCGAACTGCAAGCGGCACATGCTCGAGGAACTCTGGTAATGTGAATTGCAGGAATTGGCAGTACACGTGTCCATTCAATTGGCTTGGCATCAAGTAGGGCCCAATGAGATAGTCGCCGACAATGCCCGCCCAGATGTTCACAGAGAATCGTTGCTGGTTCGCTACTATGGCAGTTGTATGCGGATTGATGTCGTCCCAAATGTGACTGTTCCTGCTGTTAAAGTAACCATCACGCGTATATGTCGCTTCATCAGTAAACAATACGATGGATGTAAAGTCTGGATATTCTATGCACTGACACAGGAACCACTGCGAAAACTCATGTCGAGTAGCAAAATCTGCTGGTCACAATGCCCGAACCGTTCGCACGTGGTAGTCATGCAGCAGGTGCTCGTGCATAACACGCCGCACAGTTGAATGTGACACGCCCACTTCGTGCGCAATGGCGCGGGTGCTTATTGGCGGGTTTTCCTCCTCAACGTTGAGAACTTCTTCATCCACATTTGGTGTACGTACATTCCTAGGGTGACCAGAGCCAGCTCGCACTTAAACGTGCCTGTTTTAAATAGTCTCTGGGTGACACTGCTGAAGGTCTCGTGATGAGGTTGCCTCCGCGCAGGGAATCTCTCATGATGCAATCGTGCACCAGTGCATGCATTACCTTTCATTTCACCGTACAGCAGAACCATGTCTGTCTTTTCGGCGTTGGTGTACGTTGTAATGTCGACTTGTAGCACGATGCATGCAAAACAGTGAAGTGTGGGTTTGTACTCTACTATAGTCCTCGCCCATGTTCGGGAAGTGGAACTACACTACCGATAATGGGAGGGGGGTTGTGTGGGAGGGGGAACCACGACGCACACCAATGTTGACAGCAACGTCACTACACGATGCAACTTATGATTCATTGTTGCCACAAACCAAGTGTCTACATGCAACACTGGTGTGGCAAGCAGTCAGTCATTCCTGGTTGCATACTTGGTAGGCAACACCAGTTCTATGTGAAATCAAACATTTAATGATTATCCTTAAAAGACGAGATATAGACATTTTTTTTAAATAAGGGTGGTGCCTCTCCTTCTAAACAGGATTGAGGTGTGTTAAATGTACAAATCCTTCACGTTATTATCGATTTCGGTAACACTTACTGGTAACCAGAAATACGTTTCCGTCAAGCAAGCCTTTTCAAAATATCACAATAATTTGCAATTTTTTTCTCGAATGTTGGAAGCGTCTACAGCCCTCACTATTTGACCTGGACCATGGGTTTCCTGTATCAAACTTTATATTTCTGCCTCAGGAATAACCTGTTAATGTCTGTCGGTATGTGTAAGATACACGTTGCGTGTGTGGCAGTCTGTGTACACATATGCATACATGAGATAATTTACGAGTAAAACTTACATGCGTCTCCATTTACCGATCTTAGGAGAGAAATAATTTCTATTTGTAACATAAGTCAAACAGCAATGATAGTTAAAGTTAATTTTCACAATTCTAGATAGTGCACACAAGCCAAGGATCCCTGAAAGTAGGCAGATTCTTAAGGACATCGCGTATGAATTGCGTCTCGTCTTTTAGGCTAAATTGTCGATTTTAATGTAGCGAGGGACCTACATGAAGCTACATGAAATACTGTGCTGTAGTATATGTTACCCTGTGTGCGACGGTAATTCCTCGTCCTGTATTGTATGCATGCAATGTTACATCTTTGTAGGGAGACGTTGTTGGCTCGCCTTACCGAGCCTCCCACGCGATAGTTAAACACAAGTATTGGCAGCTTCACGGCTGGGCCTCGGGGCACTGCGGGGCAAGTGGAAAGTGGTGAGGGGTGGGAGAGCAGGAATAATTACTTGTTCCGCCAGAACAAACAGAGGGATAAAGATTTCCCCAAGCGGTGGTGGAGGAGGGCACGTTCTGCCAGTGTGGTCAGCTGACTTGCTGTGCTGCACGTATATCTCCTCAGCGAACTGTTCAGTGCCAACAACGACCCGGTCACGTGGTTCAGTTAGTAACATCTCGGGGAAAAATATTACGCCATTTACTAAGCGGATTATAGCATACCGCAATATTATGCTGTAGTCGGTAAACTGAACACATTTAAGTACATCCTAGTCAAGTTTAACAAGTTCCTAATAAGATATATATACTTCATTCTGTCAGACATTCAACGATCTCACATACATTTTAGTTTCGGGAAAAAATATATGGGCTTAAATAAAAATTAAGAATTTGTTTGTTATAATTTTCTCAATACGTTTCTAATACTATAGTGTTCAAGTATCATATGCGTGCGTTTATGGTCAAGTGAAAGTGTAATGTATGTAACTATCAAATATATTTTTCTGCTGAAATGTTGTGTCAACTACGAAAGTGTAAGTATAGTACACGTACTGTCACGTAAATACAATTTTACTTTGTCCGGACAACAATTATACTGACGGATTAAGTATGTACTTGTTTCTCTATGAACAAACGCATCGTTCTTTGTACCAAACTATTCGAGTAGAGAGCTGATATATTCAGTAATTACCAACCGTTAAATTTCTCTACGAAAACCACAGCGTACCGCCAACCTGCTCTTTTCTATTGAAATAGTAACTTGAAAACAAGCGTGGTAAATAAGTTGTTATAGGGATAACATACCAAAAAATGTTAGAGGAACACTGAAATACATCTGGATAGATTCATGGACACAAGCCCTACAGTAAAATACTGTTTAAGATCAGTTAATGTTTGAAACAAACCAGATTCAATAATAAGAGGAAGAAACACCCTTATAAAAAAAAAAGGAAAAATTTAGATATAACAGCAGTGACACTAATCACTACGTCATCTGTAACAATTTCAGATAGAGATCTATAAGCTTCACACACTAGAAAAGTAGCTTGAACTATGAAGTGAGAACAATTTTTTAAAATTATACTGGCCAGAATAAATTTTGAAGAAATAAATTACATAGTTAAACAGTAACGGCCTTCATTTACTGGCGGTAAAATAATAAAGTAATCCTCCAACGGCACTATAAAGTGTCTCATAACATATTTTCCTCTCTAGTTATGTTTCCAAACACTTGTTGAAATATAATATTTATAACATAGTTGGGCAGGTAAGGGAAGAGAAAACAATTCTTTAAGTCTAAGAAGGTTTCCATGGATATACATTTCAGTCTTTAATGGGCGAAATATTTAAGAAAACAATTAAGCCATTTGCTTTTCCATGGCCGAAAAATGATACAATTAAGGGAGCGGTTCATCTCAGTTTTTACCGATATATATATATATATATATATATATATATATATATATATATATATATATATATATATATAGACACACACACGTTTAAGTCACAACTGTGCAAAAATTCATCTCATACATAAATAATTCCTGCAGTAGAAACGAGACATAGTCAACATACACTAAGATAGTTGAAAGAAGTGTGCAGTGGACTAGCAGCATGGGTAGTAAGTATCTTGTAGGTAAGACAAGCAAGGATGCCTGCAAGTAGCTGACTCTCCTGCCTCTGCTGTAGTCCAGGCCACTATAATTATCACTCTATCATCGTCTGCCTACACTGCGAAACGTGTACGAGGAAAATTTTCTTACAGCAACGGAAACGTGAATAAAATAGATTTGTAATTCAGAACAAATGATGTATGTAGCGCGCAGGAATGTTGTATACGAAAACGGACGAGAAGTGATAACAGCAGACACAACAACAATGACAAAATGTCTAGACATTCCATGGAAGTGCCGCCATAACGGTTCGGAATCCATACGAAAGAAAATCTCTAGCAACAAGGAGAACGCAGATTAATGTCTCCAGGATCGAACCCAGTATTTAACTGCAACCTCGAACTACAGAGGTCTCCGATCAGGTTGTAGTCACGACGGGTCGAGAAAATACATATCACGTGGTCAGTCGACTGACAAGATGACGTGTGACTCCTCGTTCCTACACCAGGTTCGTCGTTGCCCTCATAGTCCTATTTCCCTCCTGCCGGCTTGGCGCCTCGTGTCTCTCGAGTAAGACACCACCAACTCTCGCCTCATCCTTACCGACCCCGGCAAGCTGATGTAGTCACTGTCGCCGAGAGTCACGCCATGAGACAGGGAAATGCCGTCCTCTGACTGTATGCCGCACTGGGTGCATCTAGTGCCCGACAAACTGGAGACGCTATGTGGGGCCCTAGATTTGGAAATAAAAACCTATGGTACAAGAGAGAAGAATTAGCAAGAGGTGGGAAGGGAGTAGTAAATACAGGAGACAGACAACTGCAGATCAAAAAGACAAAGACCTCTCCCGAGAACAACACTCCGCTAGCTGGAGGGGCTGACACACGATCCTCTCACCCTTCTTACCTCTACAACCTTCTGGAACGTACGGCAGTCCTTTCGCTCTCGTTTTCCTTCCGCATCTTCTTTCATACTCGCTCTCCGCGTATCCTCGCAATTGCTTGAATGTGTATGTGAAAACACTGCTAGACGATGAAAACCAAACATTCGTAGAGAGCGCAGTCATACGTCGGCTTGTCTCCTGCTCCAACCACAACCACGAAGACTGTAGATACATCACAGGCATCAGCTCAACTGATTGTCTCTTAGTAGATAGGTTTGGTAGGTGCACTTTGGGGGCGCGGGGCGTCGGTGCTCGGTGCCTCGGCCGCCATCTTGGATTTTCCTCAAAATTTCCCTTTTTTCCCTCAAAATTTCCCTTTTTCCCTCAAAATCTGCTCATTTTGACTCAAAATTTCCCTTTTTTCCCTCAAAATTTCCCAAATTTCCCTCCAACCACCGAGTC
>PNEQ01008129.1:0-11269 GCA_003012365.1 Medauroidea extradentata
GAGTGAATTTGTTCTTAATTGCATTCATTGTGGTTTCCATTCTCTTCAGGATGTTCTCTAGGCTGTTTTCTCTTTCGTCGCCCGTCAGTGCGACTGCCCGCACAGCACGCCGAGTTGATGGCCCTCTTGCAGATTCGACCTCCAGTGCTCTGGCCAGGGCATCCTGCATAGTCCTTGGGGCGGCCAGGCGCACTGCTTGTCGCACTTCTACATCGGCGATTGCATCGACGAAGAAGCCGACTGCTATGATGTCTCGTGCTTGTTCCGGATATCCCTCGAGCGACAAATGGGCGAGTCGCACGATTTCCTGCCACAACTCTTGCAGTGGCTTCCCTGATCTCTGGGTGCGGCTTCTTAGTTGGGCATGGTGGGCATGTCGCAAGTAATTGTCTCCGAAGCGCAGCTCCAGGGCAGTAACTAATGTCGAGTATTCCAGACGTTGTTGTTCTGGAAGCGACTGGAGTATACTGAGGGCAGGTCCCCTCAGCACAGCTGCTAGATTGTAGGCACATTGCTGGTCAGACCAACCATTTATGGCCGCCACAATCTCGAACTGGTTTTGGTACTCTCGCCACGGAGTCTGGCCATCGTAAGGAGCAGGCTTCACAGAAATCCCTTTTCTAATGTTCGATGCAGGCACACTAGACACACCAACATGTTGCAGCCCATTTTCTGCCTGGTTGTGAATCACATTAGAGCCTGGTTTAAAGTTCATTGTCTTTTCTTCGCCACCTTCAGGTTTTGATTCAGCAATGACATGGCCTTCTCCAGTAACAAGATGGCCACTCTCTTGACGCTGACAAAATTCTTGCCACTCCTTTCTTAGATCATTCATTTGCTGTACCACCTTATCGTTTACAGCCTCTATTTCCTGGTACACCATTTCTTTAACATCGTCTATTTTTCTATCTACTACTTCGTTCACTTTGTCTACCTTTTCACTTACACTGTCTACAAGATTACTAACATTCTCTATTTTCTTATCAACATTTTCATTTACACTATCAAAATTTGCATTTACACTATCTCTGACAGAATTGATTTGGCCACTTAATTGGCCACTCAAAACCTCAATGAGGGCTTTTAGTGCTTCTATTTCAGCTGACATTCTTCTTGTAATCATTCACATTTACAATTGAAAATTAAACTTAAAATGCATGAAGTGGTTCAATTTAATTAAATAGCAATTGTGTGCAATGATTGAGTTTGCAGGATTAATTATTAAATTTACTTTATGCCTCTATCCCACTTCTGACACCAGTGTTACAAGTTTGAGACATAAACTTCATATGTGGGCAATTCCCATGAGTTCTTTTGGGATAGAGGTCTTATAATTATAAATAAAAGAGTTAAATTAAGTACTGGATTTAATAGCTCACAAAGCTACGAAATACACTAAACAGTAATCAACTATAACTCTCACAACACAATTAGCTATGCACACAATTACCACTGTGTCACAGACACGTTGATTAACTTTGACAATTAAAGCACAAAAAAATGTCTACCATCAATTAATTAAACAGTTCAAATCTCAATAAAATTCAGTCATATATACAATCAACAGACTTTCAAGTAGTGACAGTGTACAACCTTAATAGTCCGCCGTGGTGATGAATCGTCGTGTGCTGCGCAGCACCCCGAGGGCACCGCTGTCTTCACTCTTGAAGTCTTCGGTTCGACTCCCGTCGCGTACCTCCTTCTTCGCCCGTCAGCCCGCCGCAGCAGTCCTCTCGGTTCGTCCAACACTGCTCCGAAGGTAGCCGCCTGCCGCCTCACAGTAGACACTGACGTCACCAAGATGTCTTCACCAGTCTATCTCCACAACCATAGCACCTTCCTCTAGCACGACCAATAGCGAACTCTCCTCAAATGTGCCGATTCTGCGCTTTTATACTAGGCCAGTCAGTCTGGTCTTCCCCGCATTTCAGGGGTCTAAAATAGACATTACAACATGTTTCTGACATGATTTTAGCCACGTAGGCCGCCCTCGAAGGGTTAAAGCGCAGTTGGGACAGGTATCTATGACGTAGTTTCGGCGGGATTCCCACCACGAGACACCCGGGCTTTGAGTCATGGGCCAGCCCTCAAGGTGTTTAGACATGGGCCCCATCCAACCCGCCCTCGGAAACACAGCATGCAACAGTATTGTTGCGAAGTGGTGTCAGCGGACACAGGCCATGGATGGGATGTCTTGTAAAAACTAAAGAAATCGCACTGTCCACAATCTATGTCCCTTGGCGTGCGCCGGGCCAGGCCAAGGTACCTGCTATTCAAGGTTTACTGCGGACCCTTGTAATCCCTCCCAGACTTCCTGCTGTGAGCCTCCCTACCTGCCTTGCAGCAGCCAGCACGTATCCAGACAGCCGCCCAGCGCCACCTTCCAGCTAAGTAAACGCTGATTGCATTTATTTCGGCTTTCAGTATGTTTTCTTAAGCTTTACGCACGGCACACACATGTGTGTCATACCTCATTCGATTCTTACATCATTATCCTGTGACATATCACAAATGTGTTTTGATGTCTTTAACGGGAGCGTCGTAGTTGGCATTTTTCGGGAACACTGCGTCACAAGCAGTTTCAGTGTTTTCCATACGTCCACATTTTAATTAATTATTATGTAACTATTTCACATGCTGCGATGAAACTTTGCTATAACACAGAAGAAGGTTATTTTTATATGTAGCGCAAGTATCAAGTTTCTATCTTTACAAGAAAGGCCTCAACAATTTACAGCTGTATATAATATTTAGTGTATTTTTTTTTTTTTGTATTTTAAGACATTCCAGCCCATGAACTACAGTTATTTCATATTAATTGCAAATATTGTATGTGTGAATTTATATTTAAAATAGTCTATTTTAATTATGTTACTATTCTGTGCAGAATCTTAGCCGATATGTATATGTGTGTATGTGTGTGTGTATGTGTATATATATGTATATACAAACATACATATATATATGTGTGTGTGTCTGTGTATGTGTACATATGTATGTATACATATACATACATACATTACAATCGGCTGCCTAAGGTTAGTAAAAATTAACTATTGTTTGATATTTTTGTGAAGTGCAACATTGTTTTTGTCTTGCTTGTTACAAAATTAATCAGTTTTATTTTTTAAGATTTTTTTGTTTTGTGTATACGTAAAAGTTTGCATATCTACATAACAACGAGCTAGGACTTTGTGTTGGAAATATTTTTGAAAAATCATAAACTCTGTGCGAGTGTTTATTAGTCGCTACTTCTCACGAATATGTAAAGTGGTCTGTTGTTTTGTCATGTTAGTCACCATTAGTTTTTAATTTTTTTCCTTAGTTTTTGGCAGTTCCATGTTTATGTAATTTTATTTTGTACATCTGTAAAAAAAATGGTTAAGTGTATGAGAAGGCTACATGCCTTAACTTCGCCATTTGAAGAATAAGACAATAAATAAATTAAAATATTAATTATGAAACAAAACGTTAATTATTCGAGTTAATTACGGGCGGAAATACTTGAAATTTTGCAGATACAATATACATTACGGTATGAAAATGATGTTAAAGTTTCATTACGAAATTCGAAAAAAAAAATAAATAAAAAATATTTTCTATGACTCACTCTTAAGAGGCCTGACTGTTGCGAGGCTAGCCGAGCTGAATTATAGGAAAAAACATGTAAATGGAATTAGTTTTTCTAGGCTGCAATGTAAGATAAAAATTAAAAAAAAAGCAAATTGTTGCTTGCGACTTCATATTTTTCATTACCTTATTTGATAATTTTTTTTCCTTGTGGGGGAACTATTGGAATTGCAATAAGAAACAGGCTGCGTACGTTGTGTAAAAATTGACACCACAGAAATATGCCAAATATATTTCTGATCAAAAATGTCCGCGGGGGTGCATGTCTATCACTTATAAAGCCGTAAAATGTAATATTTTATTGAACATTTTTCGTCAGGGGCAACTAGTCCTTCAAGTTTGCGAGGACGGAGGGGAAGAAGTGCGAGCGGGGTTTAGGTTAGGAGAGGGGGGGGGTGACTGACAGCTAGCTGGACAATGGACTCCGGGATGGCTCACTCCTTGCAGGGGATTAGTGACCACGTCACCAAGTCAGGTACGAGTTTCGTGTCTCTTCCAAGCGAGAAGAGGTCTTCGTGTCTAGACCACGCCTGTGTTAGGAATTGTTTTATCTGTACAGTTTAGTAACTATATATCATATTACAAAATATGACGACGCAAAAAAAAAAAAAAAGAAATGTGTAACATAATTCCCCATCTTAAACGCGCTTCGTTGTGTTTAATCAAGTTGTTCAGCCTGAATAGAATTGCAATTTCCCGTATTTGCTTTGGAATTCTGACCAAAAAAGTTAAAAGAAACGACAGTTAAATAATAATAAAATCTGTTTGTACAGTACAAATTGCGAAAGCAAATAAATTGCTGGTAATGATGAGTTTATTAAGTTCACGTTCTATTATGTTAGGTCATTTTCGAACACAGTACTGTGCTGAATGTTATTTTACATTTTATTTCCTGCACATTGCATGTAGACTGAACCGGCCGGCCGAAAGCGCGGAACAAGCAGTGTCAGCCTCAGGTAAGTATGTCGCATAGCCAGATAAACAAACGTATAAAAAAAATGTCGTGTTTGCTACGTAAACGTTTTCTAGTGTCCAAATTTTTTTTTAATATCTCAGTTATTACTGGCGTAAATGATGGTTAAGCCTAGTAGATGCATTTTGCATGAACTAATTCAGTATCAGTAAGTTTTATTTAAATTTTTAGAGTTAGGATTTATTTTTGTTCATATTATAAATTCCATGGGAGGGGTTTAACCCCCAAAACCCTCCCTTTGTGCACGGCCCCTGACTTTCTCAAATACATAGTTTTGGATCTGTTGTTTCTATTTTTATCGGCTGAATATTAAGTGTTTGTAAAAGGAATCTTGTTCAGTTGTTGTAACAAATCCTGTAAAAATTTAATGAATATTTGCCTAGGGGAGGGAGTGGACTGTCTTTTTCAGATCTTTGTAAAGTGTTTGCCCTTTATACACCTTGCACATTATTTTCATCCCTCCACTACCCATTTGCCATCATTTCGTCGTACTAATATTCACCCCCAACCTCACTGTCCTGATCGTTGCGTCCAATTATAAGAAATACAAGTATGCACGCAGGCTATGAAGGCGGAGAGAACGAGGATGGACCCGTAAAATTAAGCATACAGTAAACAACAAAATGTTCTAGCGCCAACTGCTAAGGTGTCTCATATCTACGGCGGATACCGAACTTTCATTCTTTCCGCTTTATAAAATCACGATAACAACATAAGTGTTATGTTTGGAGCAATTTCCGCTCTTTTTTACGAGATCAATAGGATACTACATTCAAATTTTTGATGTAGTTCATGGTGGTTGGTTTTGTGAAATTGTTGCGTGATAAATAACAAAAATAACGTGCAATGTATTATTACATTTTAAGTATTATTTACTTGCAAGCCGAATGAGTACAAAATTAATATCTTAGTCAGGATTATTGTCACCTATTTACATCTGCTGAATCATATTTTATCAGAGCGAAACTTAGAAATCTTATTAAAGTTGTTTTTTTTAAATTAAGTATACACCTAACTGCTGTACTGTGTTGTCATAAATCATTTATAAATCGTTTGACAGTTATTTTATGTCATCATGTACCTTACATGCAGCGATTGTATCACCTGTTCTTGCACAACTAATAATCAACGAATATATTTTTTCAGTCTTGTTACGTTGTGGCATAGCCGCGCTACTTTCTTAACCATGGAACAAATAATATATGCATATTTCGATGCTTGTATTTTATGGCACGTATTATATACACTATTTTGTACAGCGAATGCAAAAGATAAATAACAAAGTGTTGGTACATAGGCCAATGACCCTTTTAATCTTCAACATGGTGCAGCCAAATCGCCTATCGTTTTATTTATTTTTTTAATTTATTTATTTCGTCTTACATTTTCTTGGCGAAGTTAAGGCTAAAATGCCTTCTCCTACATTTAACCATATTTTATACAACTATCACATGCACAAAGCAACAATAAAATGAGTTGAAATGTAACTAGAAACAATACAAAATAGTAACTAAGTATATCAAATTGACGTAGTCAGAATAAAATATGCTGGCAGCAGCGACAAAACTTAAATGAAAACTAATCTAAATCCTGGAACATATTTGCAGCTTACAGCAATCAGAGGAGTAAGTAAATGTAAGTTAATTTTCATAAATAAAAGGAAGCTTATAAAAGTACATAAATCAAGCTGTTTTGTTATTTAATTACAGTATACTATTTTAAAGATAAAAAAGTGTTGCCGCCGTGAGTTTGTAGATGCCATCAATCATGCATGGCATGGTGTATTCCCGTTTGTAACCTCTCTGCTCAAACCTCCCAAGCGAAGCGGGTGTAAATTTGAATAACCTTATTTTCCAAGATACCATCAATACAACATGTTTCACATGCAACAACAAATGGTGAAAGAATTGATGAAATACAAAGGCCGTCGATATGTTATATTAAATTGTATTCAGAAATTAAATACAATTTACTCTAATGTAATTTCAGTCAAAGTAGTACAACAAATAAACTAAAAGATTTTATAGTAATGAATCGCAGTTTACTCTAACATCACTTATTACAAATAAGTATTTTCTGGCGGTAAAGTAAAACTTACGGACATTACTAGTTAGCTTTAATTTTTACTCATGTATGCAAAGAAAATTAGTAAAGGTCGTTCACGATTAACGTAATAATTTGATGACCATACTTGAATTGTTTTACAATTCACGAAACTACATTTTGGTAATTTGCTTTCAGACACTCAAGTAGTAATGTAACCACACGCACGGCGATTTAACAAAATTAAAAGGCGGTTCACAAAGGGAAAAATTATAAATCTTGTCATACCTTTGCATTATAACCAAATGTGGTCACATGACAGGTATACAGTAAATGTTACGTAACACAAATTATTTCATGTAATTAGCGTAAGTACATCCAGTAATATTATAGTAGCCATGTCGTTTTTTTTTTTGTTGTTGTTGTAGAAAGATGTCCGATGGAAAATCGATAGGCCCTATTGTTGTTATGTACACTGTAAAAAATGTTTGTACCTTTACAAAAAAATCTTTGGAAACCCAGTTGCAAAATAATATCTTTTTAAAACTACAAATGTACCTTTTGTAATTTTTTATAAATATCATCTCCGTAAAACTGCCTTGTACTTTTACAAGTATACAAAAATTTCACAAAATTCACTCCAAGGAAGCAAATCTAAGCTTAATAACTATTTTTCTTATATTTTAAATGTTCTTGTGAATAGTATTGTTCATTTACAAAAAAACTGGGCTGTATATGTCTTGACTCGAACTCACAGCAATTTAAACATTAATTCTGACGCCATTAAAGTAACCATTACTATAAGCTAACAAATGTAATTTATAAATATGTTAAATATGTATATGTATAGTAAATGTGAAAAAAAAAACAATTTTACTGAAATTTATTTAAAACACTAAAAATAAATTAATTTTCTCAATACAGACTGAGTCAGTTGCAGTAAAAATTGTAAGTGAAATTTTTGGACTCAAAGTTGATAAATGTGGATTGTTTATCAGTACGGAGTAATCCGTATTTAGGAGCCTCTCCATATGGCCTCATAGCCGACAGTGCCATACTAGAAATCAAATGTCCTGCTTCAATCAAAGGTATTTCACCGGAGGAATCACATGTAGCTGGTAAGACTAAATTTTTACACCACAAAGATAGAACCTTGGGACTTAAAGAAAGCCTCGCCTTCTTTTATCAAATCCAAGGCCAATTGAATATAAAGGGAAGAGACTTGTGCTACTTCGCTGTATGGACACCAAAAGGTAAAATAGAATATTTGTCATATGACAATTATAGGGCGTACTGTAAATTAATAATGAAAACAGTAATAATACAATACGACTATGTAGAGTTGACTAGATATGTTGAAAACTTACGACGCAATACCCAATAATGTCAACGCTCAATCAATGGCACGTAATTATGAGTTTGGCCGAACATAACTTGTAAGGTATAATTAAACTCTTCTCAATTTACAAGCACCACATCACTTTTATGACATACAGTAACTAAATTATAAGGAGCTTGTAAGATATTGTATTGCGGTAAAAATTGAAGATTTAACATGTCGAAAAAAATTGAGATTAATATTTTTTTACGCATATTTGTCAAAACCTAAATGATCTATAATAATTATAATTCTACAGGAATGAAACTCATTTGAAAATTCATACGACTTTGTACTTTTTGTCGTAAAATTGCTGTTACGTTTACGGAGTAGCTCATTTGTATTGTTTCCAGTACATAATTTTTGATTACCCCAACGTAAAGAAAATATTTTTGTTAATTTAGATAGCAGCGTAATAAATGTAAGTGCAAATACTATATGTCTTGCTTATGGTTGTTTATGTCACGGTCACTTTTACAGGTATTCTGATCAACGAGGTGAAAAAAAACACTGACTTTTGGTTGACAGAAATGCTTCCGAAATTACACAAATTTTACATGGACTGTTTGCTGCCCGAGATCTTTGACTCAAGACGAGCTCGTGGTCTGAACATCAAAGAACCATCACCTGTTCAAGAAGCAAGGAAACACTTGATGTCTAAAAAAGACGAAAAGTTTGTGTTTAATATGTTTAAAATCGCATTGTGTAGAAATGTTTATTTTGCTTTTACTTCGATATGTCATTTCTTAAAAACCTTTAACTAGGAACCAAGGATTAATTTTGCGCTGTAAATTCCAATTTGTTATTTTATTTTCATCACATTCGCTGAACGGTTGCTGAATGAGATTTAGCGACAGTTTTGACTTTACACTGGATGTATCAAAGGCATCAATTGGTAATTTTATCAAGCGATTAGTTTATAGCAACTGCAGTAAATTACAGCACTATAGTAAAATGTCTTGAAAATTGCACATTATTTACAAACATGGTACTATTTAGACAGTTATTCAGCTTTATAAAAATTGTGAAAATGTACTTATATAATACTGCTGATAATAAACAATACACCTTGTGCAATTGGATCAATTCACTTTTAAAACTAGTGCGAATGTACTTCGATGTAAGTAACAGTTTGGTAGAATCCTTGTCACTGCGGACCAAATTATTTTTGCTTCACATATCGACCTGCATATATTTCCTGTGTTAAATACAGAAGTCAAAAGGGTAATATGAATTCATTTTCTTTTAATATTACATATTGTTCTTTGAATTCGAATTACTAACATTAAATTTCTAGACAAGTGAATTAAAATTCCGTACATAACATCTTTTGTATTTTTATTTGTAAATTTGGGCAATGGAATCTGAATTCATCCGACCTTGCTGGCATTTATCGTTGAAAAATGTGTCCGCTAAACTAGTCAAAATAATTTTTAGCGAGATGTGTGTCAGTGCCAAAAATATCCCTTTTCCTTTCTTCTGGCACCGAAAATAGCTTTATTTTAAATTGCCACGCAGCAATACAGCAACCACTTGACAGGTAAACCGACCCGATTGAAGAGGCGCTTCTTCCGCAGACTATGCAGGTATAGGCTGGGGATTACCGGTGCAGTCCATTAGCGAACGTCACTCTCGGTGGGTTGATGGGATGGGGAGTGGAGGGAAAATGGCTTGACTCTGCTTTTGCCTACAAACTTTGAAGTATGCAGCTTGTCGTAGTTAGGTGCGTTTTTATAGTATCATCTCACTGTGATCCCTGGGTATGTGTAGCTCGGCAGGCAGTGAGGCCTCTTAAGTAGTTGGCTCATATGTCGCTTTAAGCGTGCTATACGAGTCAAACTATCCAAACTTTGTGCATTATTCCTCTAATAAACTGCATGTCTAGTCACATTGACTACATTATCACTTTATCGAGACACAGGACAAAATGGAAATTTAAATGTTGGATGCATTAATGCGATAATTTTATTTTGTCACGTCAAAAATTGTATTTATATTTATAGATACTAGTACATTGAAATTAATAATTATTTTATCCTAGCCTCAAATACCTAAAGTAATAGAAGTCAACCAGCCTCAAAAGCAGGCAGATGGCTCCGAGGATTAGGAGTCAACCTACATCCTTGAAGCATCACTTAACTGGGACACTCCTAAAAAGCATAAAAACTGACTAAGGCATTTTTCAAAATTCTACTTTTAGAAGGGGTTTGAAAAAAAATTATGTTTTTACTAATCATCAATATCTATAGAACTTTCGAGATTTATGTTACTTTTTTGCTTCAATGTTGTGATTATATAATTGCCCAAAAACAAAATCATAATTTTTGAAGATTCAAGCCCAAACGGCTGTAAAGAGTTAATATCTGGGGTCAGCTCGCTGGTTTTCAAGATAAATCAACAGTTTCAATCTATAATTGTAACCTAATGTCACTAGTATGTTTAATGCAAGATTTACAATTTTATCACTTTGGCGATATACTAGCTGCTGCTTTTCGCATGCATAGCAAATATTGAAGCAGTCATAGTTTGTTAAGATTATAACATAAATTGTGTATGATGTATAACGGTAAGAGCAGGCCTGGTGAGTCTGTTAGGGGTAAGATGGGCCCCGACTCAAACCAAGAGGAGGCTGAGCTGAGGGTCTCAGTCGGGGGACAGGTAAGTGGGCGAGATCCGGGGATGGGTGACCCTTGGCTCTCTCGCTAGCTTCTGTCTTCCTTTGGTAGGTGACATGGAGGCGCAGTTCTGCGTTCCGCGAAAGGGTTCGCGCGGTTCCAACAGACTGTTAGCTGAAGTACACTGCGTGGCAGAGCGTAATCTCTCCCCTCGCCCATGGGGGCCGGGCGCCGGGATGGCCTAGGCCACAGACGACTAAGATATGGGCAGGACAACCTTACGGGATTTACTGTTGCGCTTTTTGAAGAGGTCGAGCACGTAGTTCCGTCCCTATACGCTTTGGAGCGCTAGTGGAGGACGATCCTAGCACCACCAAGCGGCTGCGGCCATAACTTGTTCAGACTTTGTGCCGACCCCTCCCCCTTCACCGTTCCTGACAAAAACTGTTTGGTTTGGTCAGTCTGCCATTCAGGTAGAGACCAGAGTGAGAGGGAAAGAGAGAAAAAGGGATGATTTTGTGGGTGGGGGACTGAGTTACAGCATTGCTCGGTGAGCAGAGTCTTCACCGAGGAGACTGGACGTGGCTAGACTGTGTGTGCTGAAAGGCTATCTAATTAATTTTTTTAATT
>PNEQ01008151.1:0-25807 GCA_003012365.1 Medauroidea extradentata
AGGTACACTCAGGGAGGTAGACATGGCCCCAATTGCGGCCATGTCTGCCCAATCCCTCTCTGCCGCGATGCATGCCTCCTCTGCATGAAACTTCCCCCTTGTAGGCGTATGGGGCTCAGCCCTGAGACGCACTTAGTCCCGCTCCTTCCCCGGGCCTCACACATAACTTAGTAGTTAGGGTAGGTTAGGAAAAAAAAAATTGTGACAGTCCTGTTCCGTTAACTTGCTGTGACGACGACGACAAGGCACGTCTACGACTGAGGTAATTATTGCAGTAGTAGACCTGTGTATATTAGACATGCTAGCTATCGAGTGCTTGATGTCAACGTTACTTTCGCGTTCTAGGCAAGATGTAAATAAATGCAGTCTACAGTACAACTGTAGACCGTAAGTACTTCGTGGATTTAATTGATGTACGAATTTAAATGTAGGTATTGTAAATATTCATGTCTATTAAAATGACGGGTCATTTTCATTTAGCAAAAATCTAATTTTCGGGTGTGTTTTTGAAGGCTATATGTATTGAGAACGTTTTGTATTTTTCAAAATCTGAAAGTGATAAAAAGAAAAATGCCATCTTAACGATCTTCAAATGCAACAAAGCTGGCTTGCCGTGCCCTACAGTTGAAATTTACTTAAGTCGAAACCAGTCATTACCGAGTGCAAGTAGCTTAGCAAAGTAAATTTTATTCAAAGTTTTTTTTTTTTTTTTACTCTAAATTTATTAGTTACAGAAAAGTTCGACTGGCGGAGTGAATACTGGAATTTTTTTCATTTTACTACAGTTAAATTGAAACTGTGTTCCTTAGTAATTTGCTGCACCAATTGAGTAAATTTTATATATTTTCGTAGTTTCAATCATATACTGGCTTTTTAATGACATGTTATTGGTGACTAGCGTATGGCTTCTCGCTTACCAGTCAAGACATTTCTGGAATTACTAGGGTGTGTGTTGGTTGCATATCATAAAATAAAATTTACTCGGCAAAGTTAATGCACTGAAAACGTATGCTCCCGATAAATTAAATTTAAACACGAGGGCACTGTAAACTTGCCGTACATTGGTTGCATTTAGACTATACGAAAGTGGTTGTTTCCTTACTTACGTTCAGATAAAATTTAATTTTCGGGAAAAATTTAACATTTGTTGAATACACTTTATTACGCTTCCTTCTCCAAAGCTTTCTTTTGTTAACATTGCTTAGTGACTGCCTTTTAAATTTTATCGGCAGTTTCTGATGTAGTACTGGTCTACTGTGTCGAATTTACGAAAAAAATTAAACTGTTTTCTCCAGTTCTCGCAAACTATCTCACAAACTCGCTCAATCGTCATTTTTAATTACGTCAAATTTATCAAGCCTGGAGCGTTTCGATTTAACTTTTCCTCTGCATGTGTTGGTTACGTTGTCAATAGTCTTCAGGTGGTCTTCAGAGAAACTAAGAATAACTTCGTGTACATTTACGAACGAGTTAATTTGTTTATACGAAGTAGTGCATGTTTTCTAGACGGCTGTAGTGTCCATTTAAGACCATGCTGTAGGCCTACTGTTTGCTTTTGCGATAATTATTTTTACGCTTAAACGAGAGAAGACATAAAACCTGTCATGTAGTTTTATTTTAGAAGGGCTTTTGCAGTGGTAGCTAATTTTTCAAAGAGAAATTTTGCATAACTTCATGAATTACGTAATTGAACTTTAACCATAGTATTTACTGCATTAAAAAAATCTTAACGTGGAAACAAAAGTGAAAACCATTTTTTTTTATATCTGCTCTTGTTTAGGCTAAAAAAAAATTTTCAAAAACGTATAAACAAGTGGGCATAGCCTTAAGGGTGCGGCTACCCCAATTTTCATCACCATTGTTTTATTATTTATTTGCACCAGACATTTTTTTTTCCTTGTTTTAGACACAAAATGTGACTAAATTCGACTCTTATGACATTTTTTTATCTGTCATAGTTTTCGCTTAATGGCTTGTTAGTCATATTTTACATGTTTCCGTTTTAACGACCACACTAAAACCAACTGATATACCAAACTTAAAAAAATCTGAGTGGATAAAGATATTGCAGGCTACAATGACATGCTCATAAAGTTAAAGAAAAAAAATTATTTGTGTTTTTTAAAAAAATATTGGAATTTTTTAAATTTAAATTTTGAGTGAGCACTTTTTTTTAAAATTCAAATAATATTTATTTTTATGAGCATGTCATTGTAGCCTGCAAATGTCTTTATCCACTGTGATTTTTTTGAGTTTGGTGTATCAGTTGATTTTAGTGTGGTCGTTAAAACGGAAACATGCAAAATATGAATTTAACAAGCCATTATGCGAAAACTAAGAGAGATAAAAAAAATTTCATAAGAGCCAAATTTAGTCACATTGTGTCTAAAAAAAATAATAAAAATGTCTGGTGCAAATAAAAAGTAAGATAATGGTGATGAAAATTGCAGTTCACCGCACCCTTAATCCTCGTACGGGAAACTTTTAGCAAGCTGACCTTCCTTGTAATACCTCGCCTCAATTGCCATTTTGCAGCAATGTACACAAACATACATCTGAAATATTAATGTGCTATATATGTGGTTACATCATCATAAATCCACTCGCTGTATGCTTTATGTATATATTGATGGATATAGTTCTTAATTGTAAAATTAATTTTGGTTAGTTTCGTAGAGCACGTTGCTGTAGCAAGCAAATTTGACGTGCTGTTTAATGGGTCATACTGTGTATACGAAACTTTCGTTGGAGAATAATGAAGTCTCCAAGTAAAATTTAAGTGTACTTACGGCCGTGCTAACTTGCTTTAACGTAACCGTACGAAACAAAGCACTTAATGTAAGGCTTAAACATATCGCACATATGCTTATTCGCCGCAAGCTCTAAGGGATAGATTTCATAGTAGGCCTGCAGTTGTACTATTTCGGCGATTAGAGCAAGGCTATCGACGCAAGGTTTTCTTATATGCAGCGTATTAAGGGTGTTAAAAGTGCGAAAAATCATAATTTTATATTTTTATGGAATATTGTTAGTTTTGTAGAAGACTCTTTCGAGTACGATTTACTCTTACAAAACAATTTTAGCTCGCATAGTTTTCTCATAACGGGGTGTCAAATTCAAAATTTGGTTGTTACACTGCCATGCAAATGGTGAAAACCAACTGATCAACTTAAACAAAAATTCACTGTGAACTTGCATACCATGAGCTATGCAATAAAACACTAAATAAAACCACAATGTAATATTTTGAATGAAAAAAAAATTGAAATAGTACAGAAAAAATTGCAAATTCTGGAATTTTACTAAAATACAGAAACAGTTCCAGAGATTTTTTCTAATGTCTTCTTACGTAGCCAATAGTATGTTAGTTCACTGTGAATTATTTAACATACGTAATTCAATTAGTTTTCACTATTTGCACGGCAGTAGAACATGCAAATTTTTTCTTTGAAGCACTCTTATGAGAAATAGGAGAGCTAAAATTTTTTCGAAAGAGGAAACTGCACTCAAATGTACAGTCTATAAAACTAATACTATTTCATATAAACATCATGACTTCGTCGCACTTGAATACCCTTAATGTGGGGATACATAAAATTAATAGTAATTTTTAACAATATTTACGCAAGAATTAATTGGCATAACTGACAATATTTTAAGTGGAAGTATTTATTTTGTTTCAATATACGCACTTATGAATTAAAGCTCTGTAATGTTCGATGTGTGTGTGTGTGTGTCAAACAGTGAAGGAACAGTGAAAACTTTCGTTAGGGTGCGCTTCACCTCGGTTTTCAGACATTTTTTTTTATTTGTACCATATATTTGTTTGACATATTTTCATTAAATCTTCTTAAGAAATTTGTGTACGGTATCTCTGTTTTCGCGAAACGAGTCTTAAACGTAGAAATTTGCGTTACGGTTTTATGTATGCCACTAAAACAGACATACCAAACCGAAAAAATTCAGTGTATAACAACGTTGTAGGTTGTGATTTGATGCACAAAAATAAACGAAATATTTGTATTTTTAAAAAATTGTTGAAATTTGTACATTTTAGTTTTAACATTCAGCATTTTTTATTAAATACCAAAATATATTATTTCTTGTATTAATATGTGGCTAATAGCCTAAAACATGTATACAATGTGAATTTATTCGGTTCGGTATGTCAGTTGGTTTTAGTGGCGTACATAAAACTGTAAAGTGCAAATTTTGAACTTTACGACTCATTGCGCAAAAACTATGAAAGATCGTAAAATTTCCTAAAGAGGAAGATTTAATCACAATTTATGTCTAAAATAAGAATAAAATGTATGGTACAAATATAAAAATTAAAATGTTACTGAAATCTGAGGTGAATCGCTTCCTTAACTGTAGTAAAGGTCGGTCAATTAACTAGTTTAAACGTAATTTCGTACGAAATAATTCATTAAATACGCAAGTTCTACTAGCCACGACAGTCTGTAAAGTCTAAATCGGTGGCATGGCTCGCTAATATGCGAAAGACTGATACAAAATGGCTAGATTGTGAGCTGTTAAACAAACGTAGAAAAGTTTATATTGGATGTATCATTTGTGTATCGTGTCTATGAATCCAGAATTAACACAGCGTATTCGAAACTGCCAATTTGTAGATTTAGGGTGTAGGAATTTAGGATGTTTGGTTTCGAACGTAGAGTATCAGCACTGCATGTGGCTAAGTCTGAAACGGAAACTAGAGGTCTGATGGAATCCAGGTTAACAAAACGCCACTTCTTAGCCCGTGTGGAGTAATTTTTTCTAACTAGTTTACAAACTGATCAGAGGGATCAATGCTTGGTCCAAAAAAAGAACCTAGCTATTTTGCATTTATTTGTCACAACCTAACGAATTTGCATTTATTTAGCAGATCCGAGTGACAGTGTGTTGCTAAGTTTAAAATGTTAGTTTTCATAAACATCATTTGAAAGTTTTTTTTATCGCAATGACTTATTGCTGTGCTTTCAACAAAAACACTAGCAGTTCATTTTATTAAAACGTACGGAAATTATTTTGACTATAAGTTATAATTGCTTGCACACAGAACAAAACGGCGAAATGTAGTTCTTTCGTTGTATAATGCTTGTCGTAGATAGTTATTTAGTTCCATTTGAAATACTAAATTGTGACGAGCAGAAGACTTTACGGTCCTAGGCAGTGTTCCATTTGACCATCTAAGCGGCCTCGCCATGCTTTCAAGACCTTGAAAAGTGCATTGCGGAAGTGATACCACATACGCCTCTTAAAATTCCCAGCACAGGCTCATGTGTAGACTAGAATGTCCCCTTTAGCCAAGGTCAGGAGACGCTTACCCTTCTCGAGCCCTAGATCAGAATTTACACTACTTCATGAAGGCGACAAGGACTCTAGGTAACTGACGGGGAATGTTGCACTGAAATCTATCACGGCCCTATTTGGGGATTGTGTTAACTCTACCTTGGTAAATTTCAACGCCATATTTTAGGCACTAAACATTGAAACGTGGTAAATTTATGTAACTCAATGGCTGTTTTCTAGCGGATTCGAACACTGCTTCGGTAGACTAAATGTATGCTTGCACGTTCCACTGTTCCTTAACGCATAAAAGTTAATTTAACTAGTATCGATTCGTATTTTGATATTTAATAATGTTCGTATTCTTAATGTGCCTTTAGGCCTTAGGCACTTAAGAAAATAATCTCGCTAGAGTATGTTAGTTTTTTCATGCGAACTGGTTTTGTTGATTGCTAGGATAACCCCTGCAATGCTGCTCACAGTTTAGAAATGACTGGAATATAAAATAACTAATGTTAAATATATCTTTAGGGAAATGAAATGTTCACAGTGCTTTATTTAAGAGAACTAAATTTACATTTAAATATAATTTGAGAGGCCATTAGTTTCAATTTCGAGCACAGGTAAAGTTAACTGGTGCAATATTCAAAGCAAAACTCTTAAACTATTTGCTTGACCTTAATTTTCGCAAGCGCGTTTGTACACACATTACCTACAGTATTTTAGTCAACCCCACGCATTGTGAAAACAAATTTCCCCACAGTATTTAAGATAAGCCGCTAGCAATAGCAACAACAGTTCAAACGTGAAAAAATTCGGATTAACAAGAGAAATTATTTTTACAATTTTGAAGTTGGAGAGAATGGTCGGGGTTGTGCAGCCCTATTGCTATGCAAATGAATGGTTTTTTCTCGTGTAATCAAGAATGAGCAAGATGTCTACGCTGCAATTTCAAAAGTAAAAAAATCAAATATATATAGCCTATATGTAAATTATATATATATATATATTTATTTATATATATTTATTTATATATATTTATTTATTTATATATATATATATATATATATATATATATATATATATATGTGTGTGTGTTTCAAACGCCTTCTACGATAAAATCTCTTAAAATTTATTTGTGATGGCATGGTATATTCAGCAAAAAATTTATTTATACTTTTCAGAACTCTTTTATATCAGACAGTGACTTAAATGATATTTTCAAAACCACTCTTAAATATTATTTTGGAACTTTCTATGTGTTTTTAAACTAAAATTAGTTTCTAGATTAGCGATATGCACTGTAAATATGTCTGAATTAACAGATGTAAAGTAGTATTCCCAAAATTGGTACTAATTTATTTGTTGTAAAATTATGGCACTGCATTGTCCCCATCCACGGCAGAGGAACTTCACAAATTCATAAAGTAATGACGCTCATAATTGTCATGAAAATGCACTTGTAAGTTTTGACATAAACTACAGTCGAACAGTCATAAAATGTCGCCCCTCTACGGAACAGTATTCTGCCGAGTCCCAATTCAGGTAAGCTATACTGTATACCGGCAAGCTTCGCTCGTTTAAATCTCAACACTTTCTAACGCTCCTCGCAAGCAATGAGACATCCGTAGGTTCAAATCTTAGTTCAAAAATAAAAAACGAATAATAATATATATATTACACATATATATATATATATATATATATATATATATATATATATATATATATATATATATATATATATATATATTGCATATATAATCAATCACACAAGTTAAAATACATGTATTCTTATGTACAATTTTGGTGGTTAGTTCTGGTATAGTATTTTCTACTGTACACATGCTGGTACATAAATGTAATGCTACGTACTTACATTGTACCAGTACGAAGTGTAGCTGTTAAAACATGTTCTTCTAACACAGGGTTGCCTCATCGGCGTCTTAGGGGTGCGGTTCACCTCTGTTTTCAACGTCTTGATTTTTATTTGTACCAGATATTTTTTTCTTATTCTAGACACAAATTGTGATTAAATCTTCTAAGAAATTAGTATATCTTATAGTTTTTATGTAATAGTCGTAAACTTCAAAATGTGCACTTTACAGTTTTATGCATGCCACTTAAACCAACTGAAGTATCAAACAGAACAAATTCACAACGTACAACAATGTTGTAGGCTGTGATTTGACATACTTAAAACAAAACATTATATGGTTTTGTATTTAATAAAAAATTCTAAATATTTAAATGAAAATTTAAAAATTTTTTTTTAAAAATGCTTTATATATATATATATATATATGTATATATATATATATATATATATATATATATATATATATATATATATATATATATATATATATATATATATATATATATATATATATATATATATATATATAATGTTATATACACATACACACAATGTCTCAAATCATAGCCTACAGTATTGTTATACACTATCAATATTTTTGGTTTAGTAAGTCAGTTCGTTTTAGTAGCATGCATAAAACCGTAAAGTGCATATTTGGAAGTTAACTATAATAAATCAATTCCCTAAGAGGAGTAAAACAATTTACGTCTAAAATAAGAAATAAAAAAATCTAGAACAAATGATGCAAAACGACGTTGAAAACTGAGGTGAACCACCCCATAACTATTAAACATCTGCAGATATTGCACTTTTTTTTTACCACAAATACTCTTTTTCGAATTAATATATGCTGAAATAAAAAACTATAAACGTCGAACAACTGAGTAGATCAGAATAGGTGACCAATAGTATAGAGTATATGATACCTACCACGTTTTAGTCAAAATTATTGTGTGTTTTGACGGAAGACCCTAGGGACGATGTCAGACGCACTTGCGCATGTGCAGCACGAGCCAGCAATGAAGCTGTCTAGAAGTTGTGTTGATCTTCGTTAAGATATTCACAAGATTAAATCTTGGAGTGAGGTAACTATAGTTGCCAGGTCTGTATTAGGCAGGGAGCAGTCTCCTCGATGTCTAAGATGGACTTGTGAAAGTTTGTCTCGCGTTGTAAGGAAAACTAAATAACTTGCAGTCGCCAGTATTACTTAAGTTTTAAATAATTGGTAGATTTAATTACGTACTGACATAGTACAGTTTATCCAAATTTTAATTTAGTAAATGATGTATTTAGGTAGATTAACCCTTCATAGGGTAAATGGTTGGCAACAATCACAAAATATTTCTATTTTGTAAACATCTTCTTTTTGCTAGCAAAAACCATATAAAAAGGTTGTTTTTGAACAATTTATGGATTTTCGTCATAATTTTGGGGTGGTAAATGACTGTACCAGTGAGCACTTGGGATAGTAGAGGTAAAAGTTTAGCACTTAAAAATAATTTAAGTTTTAGAAAAAAAATGTTTTTGTTTAGTAACTTTTGAAACTTTTTTGTATTTTTGCTACACATATTTTGGGGATAAATCAATTTTACAATTGACCTTCTACAATCTGAATGTACAGACACATACTCAATACCTATTTTCAACAAACAAATGGGAAAATCTGCAACACCTTGGTAACATTGGTATCAAAAATGGCGAAGTAAGTTATGGGTGTATTTTGCAAACAATATAAATGTGATCTATTCTAATGCAATGTATCAGAAATGAGCATCATACATTTCTCATACTTACACTAGGTTATAGTTTTAAAAATTTCTGAACTAATACACAAAAGAAAATGAAAATATTATTTCAGTTATTACCATTTTCTCACAGGTGAATTAATCAAATGGATATAGCGTTCCCTGATAACTATAGAACAGTACACAAACTTAAGTTTCTGCAATATAACACTATCCTTATTACAACAATACAAAATAAAATATGAAAAAAAATTATCTGGCAATATTTATTGCAAATGAACAACAAGATACCATAAACACATTCATATATAACTATGAGCGTATGAATAACTAAATAGCCATTTCTGTTTTGGATTTGTTCAGCAAGCATAACTAAAATATCAACAATAAATTTTCAAATACACACTTTGCAGTTTGGAAATTTAAACTGGAATAGAACAGTTTTGATTTGAATTGAAACATTAAGTGACATTACAATTTGAAGTAAAATATGATTACAAATTTTAGCTTTCGAATGCTTATCTATAAAATGTTGAAAATATTTCATATAACTGGAAATAAGTGCACCACTCGATACTAATTTTATCACGTTTGAAAAAAAGTAAACATAATTCACAAGTATTGGGATCACATTTACTTCGATTTATGAAATGTAGCAAAACAGCCCTTGCAAAGGCCAACATTACACTGTTTGCAAATATGTTACTCCTTTTTTGTTTTTGTTTTATACTGCAGAAAGCGAAACGTCTGTATGTCCCAACAACAGGCAATTGGCTTCAAACATTTGTTAGCCTTGTATAGTTTTCAGTATTTAAAAAGGAATTAGGGCTGTTTAGTTTCCTTGCCTTTGAGGTACCTGGGCTTGTTCCGGTTTTTTTGCGGCTTACGAAAGTTCCAATCATTTCATTCGCCAGAGTGAAGCGGTAACTCTTGTTTTTTTCATTTCTTCATAGTAAAGAATGTAGGAATTGACAAAGGTACAATCGATTAGATAATGAAATATACGTAACCATCCGGAACGAGCAAGTTGTATCCTCTAAAGTTTGGAAAATAATTCTGAAGTAAATTTTCCAATCTCTGTAACAGTTAATTTCTCGTAAAATGTCAGTTTTTATAGTAAGGTATATTCAGCAGATAGGTTTGTTTATACGTAGTTAGGACAAAGAGTTTGGTTTAGCTTACTATCCATGACCTCTGCCTGCTTCGGCTACTATGTACGGTGTTCATAAGAAATGTGACAACTTTCAAAAATGCCTTTTCATCTGCACTGGAAAAAAACTATTGCCGACAATGATAGTTTCAAATCAGCCTTCTTACATTAATCACTTTGGCAATATAAAATTATATTTTAGACTAAAATTTATGACGATGACTAAATTAGCGACATGCACTGTAAATGTAGGCAACATTCCTCAAATTGGCACACAATTTAATTTCAATAGCAAAACGATGGCGATGCACTATCACCATCCATGGCAGTTAAATTTTTCGAATGCATAATATTATAATAATGACATCGTAAAGTGCAATTATAAGTTTAATATGTTTACATAAGTTATTGAGGACTGTCAGCAGTCACGTAATTGTGAACTTCTTACAGTAAAATATTGGCTATGCATTAGTGTCTATGAAACATGTACAGAAGAATTAAAATTTATAAAATTTTCAATAAAATAAGCCATATAAATTTAATGCACCAGTAGGCTGTAAAGTGGCTTACATGCAAGTTTTTTCATTGAGTGTAGTGCAATGTTATATTAACCTAAGTTTTTTGTTTTACAGTGTCGATGTAATCTCTTGAGGAAGCCTGCTAGCACATAGAGCTGAAGTCACATGGAATTACGTGGAAGTCTTCCTAATATCAACGTAGCTTCTGTCCTAAGAACTATACCTCAGCTCCAGGTCAGTAATCATCTTCTACTTTGATCAACAGTTTTTACTTTGCCCACACTAAATATTATATTTTTACATTAGTCTTATAAAACATTTTCATTTTTGTAGCTACCCTTTTTACGACATGTATCAGTATTAAATTTCTTAAAGACATATTTCCATATTAAATGAAATTTATTGCACTTCAAAAATAATTCGAAAATACTTGATGAGCCGGGTTGGAGTCACTCATGTAATGGCTTGTATGTAAACACAATTGAAACGTCGTGAATTTTAATTCGATCAATTTGCGTAGATGTCATGTCTCTCAAATGTCAAGGTTGGGCCAGTTCAGATTGATTTATTAGCAGCTTAATACACGTTGTGTGACGCGTCCTGCGTCTGCTGTGTTGTGTTGTAGATCTGTCTGTTGTTGTAGTCACTGTAGTGGGCGTTGAGGTTATGTTACGAGAAGTGTGCCGGATAACTCGGTTGGATTAGTTTTTCTACACCATCAGCCAGGTTTTAACTTGAAGTGAGACACTCAAGATTCATCAGTAGCCTATTTCTATAGGTGCATTACATTTCATAATATGCGGTACCGTTCAGTATTGCAATTTGCATTTAAATTCAATTTTCGACAGATGCTTGGCTACCATGATTCTTCCGTCAGACTTGTCGTATGGGTCAAGTTCTGCCCAGTTATTAACTTAGTAAAAAAAAAGAAACAAACTTACGAAAAAAGAAAGGAATATCTATAACGAATAAACTCGGCCCTGTTTTCCTGTTCGTACACCCGCAACACCAATCACCTCACTACTGCCTGTGATAAGGCAGAGTAGAGAAAAAGTCTTATGTCCCTTTTAGTCACGCCAACAGACTCTAGGCTTTCTCCCCCATCTGCCCGACACACGTCCTCCCTCTCGCGCCATCCCTGCACGACTCAAGGTAAGTACACGACTGTTAAATCATGGACGGTCATGGTAGCTAAGCTATCCCTCGGCGGAGTGATAACACTCCAATTCCCCCAAAAGCAGTAAAATGACACTTAAACACATAACAAACGATTCCAAAATTTGAATATATAGTTTTTACATTGAAATAAAATTGTTTATCCACACAAATATAATAATTGGGGACAAAAAGTGTGCAACAGTGGAACTACTTTCGCGGCGCAATACCCTAAGCAACCCCCTGTGATGGCTGACCTACGTGCGTCAATAACCTACGTCATGGAGAGAATTCCATGAAGCAAGTGATCAACCACAACGTCGGCGCCAGAAATCCTACAGCCTGGAGGAGCTTGCAACACCTGAAGTTACTCACTTCACCAGGGAAAATGTAATAATATGCTAAAATTGCCAAAACTCAAAAATTTGTCAAAAAACATGAAAATGTTATATCAACAAAGATAATTAAAATTTTACTATGGTCAATTTGAAACCAAACAAGCCAGGAAAATAATCAAATGACTCTACTTTAAAATTCCTTGACTATATTTATATTTAAATTTTGAAAAGATGAATTTAAATTAACATGTCCCCAATTACTAGGTTATTGAATTCTGTTGCACCACACCGGACACCTGACAAACTCGCCCTGAAAATGCATATAGCCTGTTAAGAAAGATTTACATATAAATTTAAATAAGAAAATAAAAACACTTTATAAATATTTAAAAACATGATGGGGAAGTGGCTGAACACATAACAGTTTGTCTTCGTAGACAACTGGTACTTTGGTCGAATGCTACTGTTTTATAATTACGTACATAGTCAATTTTTTTCCACGTCATAGCTTTAAGCTGTTTATTCAACATATACGAACATGTAACAGTGCTGGCTTGGTTAGCTAATGATTGTGGTCTCTTTAGTTCGTTAGTTGGTAAGACCTCCTTATATAAATCTTTAATTTTAGAACACATATTATGAAAACGTATAAACTGTCAAAGGATAACAATGTGAAATAATAAATGTAAATTCACGTTACTGTAAATGGTTTACTCTTTGTTGTACAGAGGCATATAGAATTTATATTGACATGCATTTAAGAATGTGCTGGAAACTAGTGGCTTTACCTAGTTGTCAACCCTGTGATAGTTGTTAATGATGACTCAGGATCATTGTGCCAAGATTGTTCCCAGTACCATGGTGGATCTGTTGAGACTTCATTGTATGGATCCCACATATCTAGACTTGACCAGAGATTCCTTACATCTGAGGGTAGAACATAAGTCTTGCCTTTTAAACAAATGTCAACTACCATAGACTCTGCTCTCGTCCGCGGCGGAAACCAGACCAGTTTGCACCATATCTATGGACATGTAACTCTCAAACAAGGAAACTATAACATTAGTGAAACGAGCCTTTTTGACTCCTTGCAAACAACGCTTTGATTACTTGGCTAGCTTTCATGGCGAGGAGCCCTACCAAATAGCTGGCAAGGGAGTCTTGCCCGCTTGATCCAAGAGTCTTAAAACACTTGAACACTTAAATTAAAATGCTTGTATCTCGCAAACAGAACAACGCTGTAGAAACTGTTGCGCAGGAGGGCGAGGCGTACACAGAGGCAGTACGTAGAGGTTAGGTCATTACTGGTACACACTGTGACATTGTTAGATCTGAATGTTATAACCAACTATATACGGTTAGTCTTGTGTACCCATTTTCTTGGCGAGAGCCATCTAACGGAAACTAGACAGTGTACAGCGCTTCACCTCTGTTTTCAATGTCTTTTTTTATTCGTACCAGAAATTTTTTTTGTTTTAGATATAAATTGTCATTTTTCTTAAGAAATTAGTGTATCTGTTTTTGCATAACGAGTCGTAAAGTCGAAATTTGTGTTTTACGGTTTTTGTACACCATTAAAACAGACGTACCAAACCGAATAAATTCAGTGTATAACAATGTTGTACGCTGTGATTTGACAAATACCAATAAAAATGTATTTTTAAAAAGTTTTTGAAATTTTTAAATTTTTAAAATTCAGCATTTTTTATTAAATACAAAAATATATTTTTATATAGCTAATAGCCTAAAACATTGGTTACACACTGTGAATTTATTCAGTTTGGTATGTCAGTTGGTTTTAGTGGCGTACATAAAATCGTAAAGTGCAAATTTTGACGTTTACAACTGACTCGCTGCGCAAAAACTATCGAGATCGTTAAATTTCCTGAGAGGAAGATTTAATCACAATTTGTGTAAACTAAATATAAAATGTTTGGTATAGACATAAAAATGAAGATTATACGGAAATCCGAGGTGAATCGCTTCCTTAACTGTAGTCGCTGTCCGTCGGTAAACTAGTTTAAACTTTATTTCCTACGAAATAATTCATAAAATATGCAAGTTCTACTAGCCACGACAGCTTTTAAAGTCTAAATCGGTGGCATGGTTTGCGAATATGTGAAAGGCTGACTGTGAACTGTAAAACTAATTTATAAAAATTTTAATTAGATCTCTCATTTGTGTTTCGTATGGTGTCCATGCATCTAGAATTGACACCGCGTTAACCTTTCTCAAGGTGTATTCGAAACGGCTAATTTGGAGATTTCGGGTGTATGGTTTCGACCGTGGAATATAAATGCGCTGCATGTGGCAAAGATGGAAACTGAAACTAGAGGTCTGATGGAATTTGATTTTTTTTGTTTATCCCGTGTATCCGGATTAACAAGTCACTTCTTAGCCTGTGTAGATTAATTTTAACTAGTTTACAAACTGATTCGAGGGATCAATGCTTGGCCCAAAATGTGAACCTAGCTATTTTCTTGCATTTATTTGTCACCTCTTAACTAATTTGCATTTATTTAGCAGATCTGCGTGACAGTGTTTCGCTAAGTTTAAACACCCTTTGAAAATAGTTTTTTTTTATCGCAACGACTCTATGCTGTGTTTTCAACATAAACACTAGCAGTTCATTTTATTAAAACGTACGGAAAATGGCGAAGTGTAATTCTTTCGTTGTATAATGCTTGTTGTAGATAAAGTTTCATTTAAAATACTAAATTATGACAAGCAGAGAGGACTTCAGACCTAGGCAGTGTTCCATTTGACCATCTAAGCGGCCTCGCCACACTTTCAAGACCTTGAAAAGTGCACTGCGGAAATGCCACCACACACTCCTCTTAAAATTCCCAGCACAGGCTCGTATGCACACTAGAATGTCTTCTTCAGCCAAGGCCAGGAGACACTTACCCATCTTGCGCCCTAGATCAGAATTCACCCTACTTCATGAAGGCGACAAGGACTCTAGGTAACTGACGGGGAATGTTGCACTGAAATCTATCACTGCCCTATTTGGGGATTGTGTTACTCTACCTCGGTAAATTTGAACACTACATCCGCCATATTTTAGGCCCTAAACATTGTCACGAGGTCGATATATGTAACTAAATGGCTTGTTTTCTAGCCGATTCGGTAGACTAAATGTATGCTTGCATGTTCCACTGTTCCTTAACGCGTAAAAGTTACAAGTGTATCAGTTAGTATTTTGATATTTAATAACGTTCGTAGTCTTAACCAAACCTTTAGGCCTTAGGCGCTTAAGAAAATAATCTCGCTAGAGTTTAAGTTTTGTCATGCGAACTGGTAGATTGCCAGGATTTGATAACCCCTGCAATGCTGCTCACAGTTTAGAAATGACGGGAATATAAAATAACTAATGTTAAATATATCTTTAGGGAAATGAAATGTTCACAGTGCTTTATTTAAGAGAACTAAATTTACATTTAAATATAATTTGAGAGGCCATTAGTTCCAATTTCGAGAACACGTAAAGTTAACTGGTGCAATATTCAAAGCAAAACTCTTGAAATATTTGCTTGACCTTAATTTTCGCAAGCGCGTTTGTACACACATTACCTACAGTATTTTAGTCAACCCCACACATTGTGAAAACAAATTTCCCCACAGTATTTAAGATAAGTGTCATTAGCAATAGCAACAACAGTTCAAATGTGAAAAAATTCAGGTTAACAGGAGAAATTATTTTTAACAATTTTGAAGTTGGGGAGGATAGTTGGGGTTCTGCATCTCTATTGCTATGCAAATGAATAGCTTTTTCTCGTATATCAGGAACGAGCAAGATGCCTACGCTACAATTTCAAAAGTTTAAAATTAAAAAAAAATAAAAAAAACTTATATAGCCTAAATATAGTAAACGTTTCAAACTCTACAATATCATCTCTTAAAATGTTAGTTGTGATGGCATGGTATATTCAGCAGAAAAGTTTCTCTATACTAAGCTTGCACAGTCGAACTCTTGTATTTCAGACAGTGACTGAATGGTATTTTCAAAACCACTTTTATTTTAAACATTATTTTGGAATTTTCAATGTTTTTTAGACTAAAATTAGTAAAGTGTCTAGATTAGAGACATGTACTGCAAAGATGTGTGAATTAACCAATGTACACTAGTATTCCCAAAATTGACACTAATTTACTTGTTGTAAAATAATGGCACCGTACTGTCACAGTCCACTGCAGTAAATCTTTACAAATGCATTAAGTAATGACGCTCAGTGTCATGAAAATGCAATTTTATGTTTCGACATAAACTACAGTCAAACAATAATAAAATGTCCCCCCACTATAGAACACAATTCTGAAGTCCCAATTAAGGTAGGCTATATTGTACACCGGCAAGCTTCGCTCATTTAAATCTCGACAATTTCCAACGCTCCTCACAAACCAAGTGACGTTTGTAGGTTCAAATCTTAGTTCAGAAATAAAAAAAAAAAAATCATTCCAGGTGATATCATTAATCTCAAGAATTACGGCTTTTTCCTATGCACAATTTTGGTGGTTACTTCTGGTATAGTATTTTATACTGTATACATGCTAGTGCACATAAGATTGTTATAACATGGTCTATTAACACAGGATTGCCATTTCACAGATTACCGCAATTTTAATCACCCTTTTTTAATTTTTTATTTGCAACATATGTTTTTTTCGTATTCTAGACAATGTGACTAAATTTAGCTCTTATGAAATTTTTATATCTCGTAGTTTTCACATAATGGCTTGTTAGACATATTTTGCATGTTACCGTTTCAACGACTACACGAGCCAACTGATGTACCAAACTCAAAAAATCACAGCGGAAAAAGACATTGCAGGCTACAATGCCATGCTCATAACAATGAATGAAAATTATCTGTTTAATTTTTAAAAAAAATTATTGAATTTTAAAAATTTTTAGTTTTAGCAGTCATCACTGTACTTGTGAACCTTCATCCAGCAAAATATTTGCTATGCATTTGTGTCTATGAAACATTGAAGTTTGTACAGAAGAATTAAAAATTAATAAAATTTTCTATAAAATGTGCCATATAAATTTAATGCACCAGTAGGCTGTAAAGTGGCTTACATGCAAGTTTTTTCATTAATGAGCGTAGTGTAGTCTTAACCTAAGTTTTTTGTTTTACAGTGTCGAAGTCACTTGTGGCAAGCCTGCTAGCACGTAGAGGTGACTGTCACATGGAATTACATGGAAGTCTTCCTAATGTCTACGTAGCTTCTGTCCTAAGACCTATACCACAGCTCCAGGTCAGTACTCCTCTACATTGATCAACAGTTTTTAGTTTGCCCACACTAAAAATAATATTTTTACATTATTCTTATGAAATAATAACCATTTTATATTTTGTAGCTACCCTTTTTAAGACTTGTATCCATGTTAAATTAAATGTATTGCACTTGAAAAACAATTCGAAAATACTTAATGAGCCGGGTAGGAGTCGCTGATGTAATGGCTTGTATGTAAACACAATTGAAACGTCGCGAATTTTAATTCGATCAATTTCCGTAGATATTAGGTCTTTCTCAAATGTCTAGGTTGGGCCAGTTCAGATTTATTAACAACTTAATACGTGTTGTCTTCGTAGACAACTAGTACTTTGGTCAAATGCTACTGTTTCATAATTACGTACGTAGTCCATTTTTTCCACGTCATAGCCTTAAACTGTTTATTCAACATATTCCAACTTAAATGTAACAGTACAAATTGCAAATAACCTGCTGTATACGAACATGTAACAGTGCTGGCTTGGTTAGCTAATGATTGTGGTCTCTTTAGTTCGCTAGTTGGTAATACCTCCTAATATATATCTTTATGAAAAGTTTTAAACAGTCGAGGGATAACAATGTGAAATAATTAATGTAAATTCACATTACTGTAAATTGTTAACTCTTTGTTGTACTGAGGCATATAGACTTTATAGTGACATGCATTTAAGAATGTGCTGGAAACTAGTGGCTTGACCTAGTAGTCAACCCTGTGATAGGTGCTGATAATGATGACGCAGGATCATTGTGCAAAGATTGTTCCCAGTACCAAAGTGGATCTGTTGAGACTTCATATTGGGTATCCCACATTGCTAGACTTGACCAGAGATGCCTTATATCAGAGGGTAGAACATAGGTCTAACCAAACACATGACAACTACCATAGACTCTGCTGTCATCCGCAGCGGAAATCTGACCCGATTGCACCAGATCTATGGACACAGTTTAAATGACTATCAAAAAAGAATGATTAGCGACATGCACTGTAAATACAGGAGTTAACAGATGTACAGTAGTTTTCCCGAAATTGGTACTAATTTATTTGTTGTAAAACTACGGGACTGCATTGTCCCCATCCACGGCAGAATGACTTCACAAATGCATTACGTAATGACGCTCATAATTGTCATGAAAATGCACTTTTATGTTTTGACATAAAACTACAGTCGAACAATCGTAAAATGTCTCTCCTCAACGGAACAGTATTCTGCAAAGTTCCAATTCGGGTATATTGTACACCGGCAAGCTTCGCTCATTTAAATCTCGACACATTCTAACGCTCCTCGCAAGCCGTGAGACGTCCGTAGGTTCAAATCTTAGTTCAGAAATAAAATTGAAACCAAACAAAAGTCTTAAAATCATTGCAGGTATTTACTATCACACAAGTTAAAATACATTTGTGTATTCCTATGTAAAATTTTGGCGGTTAGGTCTGGTATAGTATTTTATACTGTATACATGCTAGTACACATATGTAATACTACATACTTACATTGTACCAGTACGAAAGTGTCGCTGTTATAACATGGTCTACTAACACAGGGCTACCTAATCGGATACTTAAGGGCGCGGTTCACATATGTTTTAAACGTCTTTATTTTATTTTTATTTGTACCAGATATTCTTTCTTATTGTAGACATAAATTGTGATGAAATATTCCTCTTAGGAAATTTTTGGTATCTTTTATAGTTTTTGTGTAATGAGTCGTAAACGTCAAAATTTTTTACTTTACAGTTTAATGCACGCCACTGAAACACATACAAAACTGAAAAAAAATCGCAACGTACAACAATGTTGTAGGCTTTGATTTAACACATATAAAACAAGATTATATTTTTTGTACTTAATAAAAAATTTCTGAATATTAAAATTTTTTAAATTCAAAATTTTTTTTAAAATTACAATTTTTTTATACGTTTCAAATCATAGCCTACAACATTGTTGTGCACACTGAATTTTTTTGGTTAGCAAGTCAGTTGATTTTACTGGTATGCATAAAACCGAAAAGTGCAAGTTTGGAAGCTAAGACTCATTACTCAAAAACTAAGAGATACAAAAATTTCTTTAGAGGAAGATTGTCACAATTTACGTAAAAATAATTTTTTTTAGAAATATAAAAAAATTAAGACGTTCAAAACTGAGGACTGCCCCCTTAACTACTGTTCTGCAGGTATCGCAGTTTTTTGCTGCGAAAATACTACTTTTGAATTAATGTACACTGAAATAAAAACTAAACGTCCAACAACGGAGTAGATCAGAACACGTGACCAATAGCACAAAGTAAAGGATACCTACCACGTTTTAGTCAAAATTTCTTCTGTGTTTGACGGAAGACCCTAGGGACGATGTCAGACGCACTTGCGCATGCGCAGCTCAAGCCAGCGATCAAGCTGTCTAGAAGTTGCGTTGATCTTCGCTACGATATTCACAAGATTAAATCTTGGACTGAGGTAACTATAGTTGCCAGGTCTGTATTAGGCAGGCGAGCAGTCTCCTAGATGTCAAAGATGGATTTGTGAAAGTTTGTCTCGTGGTGTAAGGAAAACTAAATTAAATAACTTGCAGTCGCCAGTATTACTAAAGTTTTAAATAATTGGTAGATTTAATTACGTACTGACATAGTACAGTTTATCCAAATTTTATTTTAGTAAAAGATGTATTTAGGTTGATCAAGGACTGAAAGGGTCATGTTTTGCGAATGTCTAATGGCCAGTTTCACCAATGAAGTTTAACTTTCCCACAAAGAGAAATTAATAGAACTCGATAGAGCTAAACCTGAGTTTAAGTTATAGGTGTGTTCCGCCAACAACTCGGCGAGTTTAAGTTACCACAGATAAGTTAAACTAGGCTTCACGATAGGTGTTTGTGAGCAGAGTTGCCTTAGTAGTGTCAGAAATACCCGAACACTTGTCGGAAATTGCCGAGTGTGGGTTTGTGAATTTTCATTTGGAAACTTTGTTACAGCGTTCTTGATGGGAAGGAGGGAGTTATCATACTATCTAGGGGTGGGATACAGCTAGGAACAGAACCTCGTACACTGTAAAAAAAAATGTTTTTTGCTTTCACAAAGAAAATCATTGGAAACCCAGTTGCCAAAGAAATTCCTTGTAAAACTACAATGGTTGTACTTGTAATTTTACACATATACTTCGTATTTTATTACAAGGCATAACCTTGTAGTTGGAGTTTCAATACGGAAAAAAAAAAAAATGCTCACTGTGCTTCTTAAATAACACTGAACTTACTTATCGAATAACTTTTGAATAAAGGACGCTTACAGGAAATTAATTTTGAAAATAAAAATTGGAGGTGGTAAGTGTCGAACCACACTTCCTAATCATAGAACCTGCACATTTTACCTCTAGACCACTGTGACACTCTTGAGAGTGTTGTGAATTTTCCGGCTGTTTTGACAAGCGGAAATTTATTTGGAAGTCTGTATCATACTAGTCAAAATAATTTCTTTCTCTAATCCGACGAGGCAGATACACAGGAATAGTCTTCGTCTGTATTGTCTTCAAATACCAGATTATACAGTGCTCGCGCCATTTTATTATGAACTTAAGAGAGGTTGGTGATGTTACCCGGCCAAAATAGAGTAGTTAAAATTTAATCTCGCTTAAGGCGAGAAAATAGTTTTAACTGCTTTGTCAAAACCAAAACGTGTATAATAGAGAAAGTACAGAGTCATCTAGATTAAATCGCTTGAACTTGTTTTATGAAACCGGTCCTAATTATTATTTTTGAAATGTCTCTGAACGCAATTTTTGCTTGCAGATTTAAAGTTTTAAATCTGAAAGTAAGGAAAAATACCAGCTTAGCGTCGTCAAATGTAACTACTTGCCGTGAACTTCAGGTGAATTTTCTTAAATCCAAGCCATGCACTGCGGAGGATAAACAACATAGCAAAGAGAGTTTTATTACTCTCAGACGTGAAGTATTTTGAGAAATATTCAACTCAAGTGAAAACTGGCAGTTTATTATTTTTTTTTGTAGCTAAAACTAAACAATATACCATATGGTTGCACAAATTGATGTATTAAATCTTAAACATTGTTCGTAGTTGCATTCGTATACTGGATTTTTAATGTCGTATTACTGGTGACTCTGTGGCGCAACTATTAGCGTACCAATCGTGACATATTTCTGAAATTACTACCTTGCATGTCAGATTCATATCCTAAAGTAAGATTATGTATACTCAAGATTAATGAAATTTGAACTCGAGGACCCTGTAAACCAGCCTTCTATTGGTTGCATTAGATTTATGAATGTAGTAAATGCTCTCGGATAAAAAAAAATTTCCGGAAAAATTAACCTTCAGTGTGGATCCTGTACAAGGAACATACATTTTCGATGACTGCTTAGTTATTGATGAAAGGTCTTCTTTAAATTTATAATATATAGTTTTACCGAAGACTATTTCGCTTCTATGCTACATTCAGTTTACGAAAAAAAAAATTCTTCTGTTCTTGAAAGATATCGCACAAATGCCCTAAATTGTCATTTATTGCGTCGAAGATGTCACGCCTGCAGAATTTAGATATGAATTAACATTCCTCTGCACGTGTCGGTTATGTTGTCAATAGGAGTTTACTGAAAGTAACGAGGAATAATTTAAGACTGACGTATTAGTTAACTTGATCCTTGTATGGGAAACTTCTAGCGCACTGTTTTATAGACAGCATATGTCAAAATTGGCACGTAACTGCAGCATAAACCCAACGAAAAACACGGAAATCTTAACGGGCTACATACGTGAATATAAAAACATAATTACTTGCAGCATATTTTAAATATTTCTTGATATAGTTCTTGCATTGTACATTTGTTAGTCTATTTCGTACTGCACGCTGCAGTAACATGGAAGGTTTTGTTTGGCATGCAGTTAAATAGAATACAATCAGTTCTAAAATTTTCCTTGTCAAATAATGAAGTAATAATTTTTTAAATTAAACGGACTGTTTCGCACGTAAATAACAGTTCTTCACACTTAGACCCTTATGGCCGTGCATTAACGAAACCTTTTATTAATGAACAGGGGTGATGGTCTGGATTTAATTTTTTTTTTAAGGTTAGTTCTTTTTACTAAAATTGGTGTCATTGCAGCAACACTTTACTCGTAATTATCGAATATGTAGCGTATTGTGTGCACACATAAAGTTTAAATGAATATTTTTAAAACCATATTTGAACTTATTACCTGGCGTAAACAATAGATTTTCATTGGAAGTATATCGAACAAATTTAAGTGTACGCAGTTAAAAGCTTAATGACGTTCGATGTGCATCTTAACAATGAAGATACGTGGAAGTATAAGCAGTCATCGGACTGATGGTCCTAAAGAAGTTTTAACGTACTTAACCAAGGATGTAATTTAAACTTAGCTAAACGCTACATCCACAGTGAATTCCTTACTAGTATTATACTTTATTTAATTATATATTGATTTTAATTAGTTGACAGAGGCTGTCTGTTAACATTTCGAATATAGATAAACTTGTGTGGCGTCACATACTTTGGCTGATCTAACATTTTCATAAGTGCCTTTTGTCTACACATTTCCTGCAATTTGCCGACCCCGAAAAGTTTATAATCAAAATTGTCCCCACGGTATCAAGTAAAGGGCCAATAGTAGTAAAACCACATTTGCAGTGTAAAACAAAAATTAAGATTGCCAGGTGAAATTATTTCTATAATTTTTATTGTTGGGGTCTGTACGGCCGTGTTGCTACACAATCTCGTATAATCAGGAACGAGCAGGTTGCATACTCTAAAGTTTAGAAAATAATTCTAAAGTTAAGTAAATTTTCCAATCTCTGAAACAGTTAATTTCTCGTAAAATGTCGGTTTTTACAGCAAGGTATATTCAGCGGATATGTTTGTTTACACGGAGTTTGAACAGAGCTTGTTTACTTACCATCCACGACCTCTGCCTGCCTTGCCTTCTTCTATGTACGGTGTTCAAAAGAAATAATTTGAAAATTGTCGCATGCCTTTTTTGTCTACACAGAAGAAAAAACAATTGCCGAATATGATAAAACGTTTCAAATCAGCCTTCTTACATTCATCACTTTGGCAATATAAAATGTTATTTTAGACTAAAATTTATAAGAATGACTGAATTAGCAACATGCGCTGCAAATGTAGGAAACATTTCTCAAATTGACACAATTTAATTTCGGTGGCAAAACGATGGCGCTGCACTATCCCCATCCACTGCAGTTAAATTTTTCGAATGCCTAAAATTATGACATCGTAAAGTGCAATTGTAAGTTTAATATATTTATAAAAGTCAGCAGTCATCAGTAGTGGAATTGTGAATCTTCTTCAGCAAAATATTTGCTATGCATTAGTGTCTATGAAAAATAAGTTTGTACAGATAAATTCAAAATTATAAAATTTTCAATAAAATATGCCGTATAAATTAAATGCACCAGTAGGTGGTAAGCAACTTACATGAAAAGTTTTTTCGTTAATGAGTGTACTGTTAACTTAATATTTTTGTTTTACAGTGACTACGTAGAGTCTCTTGGGGGAAGCCTACTAGCAAGTAAAGGTGACGTCTCGTGGAATTACGTGGAAGTCTTCCTAATATCAACGTGGCTTCTGTCCTAAGACCTACACCACAGCTCCGGGTCGGTAATCCTCTTCTACTTTGATAAACAGTTCTTAGTTTGGTCACACTAAATGTAGTATTATTACATTAATCTTATGAAATAATTGTAGAAACCCTCTTGAAGACTTATATTCATATTAAATAAATGTATTGCACTTGAAGAGTAATTCGAAAATACTTGATAAGCTGACGAGTCAGGCATCGGGCCAACCAACGATGTTCGCACCATCTGGTACGAAAGAGCCAGACTGCAATACCAGGAGACTGTAATGGCACGTATTTAAAAATAAACTTGAGCTCTTAAATACCATTTTAGGACTAGTTTGTTATAAATACCTTCTAAAAATAACAGTTTTTATAGTAGGAAGTCCATTTAGAGGACATGTGGAAAGGTACAAAACAAACAGCACTAAGCAATAAGATATGGTCCATTGAATTTATATTAAATTTTCACTAATAGCCTACGATGAAAACTACAAATACATTTGCATTAAGATTGAAAATAAAATTCATAACTGGCATGTGCTCGTTCATGAAAATGTTTTAATCAGTTAATTTACAGGTTTACACCACCCTAAACGGTTTTTTAAATTTGTAACTAGCAGCATCCTACCAATTACTTAAACATATTTAAAAAATGACCAACGAAATGGCTGTCTCCTCGTTAAAAGCTAGTGCAGCTATGTTGGTAAAGTTCGTCTTAGCCATACGGACTTCTGAGTTGACCATTCCCGTAATGTAGGTTTGTTACGAAAGGTATCAGAATTGTGCATATATATAACCTATGCAGCAGTGCAGGCTTAGCTAGGAAGATATTGTGATTATGCATATATATGACCAGTGCAGCAGTACTGGCTTAGTTGAAAGATTTCGGGATTGGTCTTATATGACCAGTGCAGCAGTGCTGGCTTAGTTAGGAAGAAATCGGGATTGTACATATATATGACCAGTGCAAGCTTAGTTAGGCAGATATCGGGATTTTACATATGTGACCAGTACAGGCTTAGTTAGGAAGATATCGGTATTGTGCATATATATGACCAGTGCAGGCTTAGTTAGGAAGATATCGGTATTGTGCATATATATGACCAGTGCAGCAGTGCGGGCTTAGTTAGGAAGATATCGGGATTGTGCGTATATTGGACATGTGCAGCAGTATGGGCTTATTTAGGAAGATATCGGGATTGTGCATATATATGACCAGTGCAAGCTTAGTTAGGAAGATATCGGGATTTTACATATGTGACCAGTGCAGGCTTAGTTAGGAAGATATCGGGATTTTACATATGTGACCAGTGCAGGCTTAGTTAGGAAGATATCGGGATTGTGCATATATATATGACCAGTGCAGCAGTACAGGCTTAGTTAGGAAGATATCGGGATTGTGCATATATTGGACATGTGCAGCAGTATGGGCTTATTTAGGAAGATATCGGGATTGTGCATATATATGACCAGTGCGAGCTTAGTTAGGAAGATATCGGGATTGTGCGTATATATGACCAGTGCAGGCTTAGTAGGAAGATATTGGGATTGTGCGTATATATGACCAGTGCAGCAGTGCTGGCTTAGTTAGGAAGATATCGGGATTTTACATATGTGACCAGTGCAGGCTTAGTTAGGAAGATATTGGGATTGTGCATATATATGACCAGTGCAGCAGTGCGGGCTTAGTTAGGAAGATATCGGGATTGTGCGTATATTGGACATGTGCAGCAGTATGGGCTTATTTAGGAAGATATCGGGATTGTGCATATATATGACCAGTGCAGGCTTAGTTAGGAAGAGATCGGGATTGTGCATATATATATATATGGCCAGTGCAGCAGT